>MU224899.1:3326044-3348673 GCA_018584345.1 Thuja plicata
TTTGATATAATAAGGTTTTGAGTCAAATTCCAATTCCCCAAGATGCAAAACCGGGATTTCAAAACCTGATTTTGTGATAATAAGGTTTTGAGTCAAATTCCAATTCCCCAAACAAACGGGGCCTAAAGAATAAGCACCTGGAGAATTACACCTCTGTGTGCAACAGATATATGTATTTAAGAGATATGATGTAGTTTTTTTACCGAAGCAGATAACTACATTCTTAAGTATGTTTTATGTCATCATGAGGGCTGCTCGCAGCGCTTATTCTCCTTGATAACAAATTACAAGTACCCAATGAACTGTGCCTGTGCATGATTGGTCTTTGTGGGTTTCAAAACTAAGAAGCACCTTTTTATCAGAAAACATTTCACCAATCATGTTTTCAACTAAAATAGATATAGTGAGCCAACTTTGAAAATTTGAAATTTAGGAGTTTAGTGCAGAGAATGAAAAGAGTACCAAGGAAAGTATCATACCTTCTCTAAATTCAAATGACTAAACACTGATGGAATCAACAATGTTGAAGTTTCTGTCAGCAATAACCTGGCAGTCATGCATTTAGTCAACTGCTAATTGATAGCAAGTAATTACTGGGACTAGAAATTATGAAAATGAAAATGAAAATTAGCAGAAAACTAAACGGTTTAGGCTTTCTCACAAGATTATTTTCAATACGAGTTAACAGCCAAATAGCATAACGATTTTATCCCAATAGCCATTGGAGTTTAGCCAAAAAGCAGAACTGCTATATCTATTTCTTGCCCAGATCTATTGCCAATGCCCAGTTTACTCTGGAGCTTGGTAATGAGGTCAAAACCCAAGTATAAATTTTGAATTAGATAAAGTTCAAAGGTCCCTTTGTTCTCCCCTTTGACCTTTATGGTTCAGGGAACTGTTGGTTTCACTGACAATATTGAAGGTTTTCATAGATTAGTCAACACAAAAGGAAAAGCTAGAGTCACCATGAAAATAAAATCAAAGATAAAGTCAATCAAAACTTGGGAAAATTGAGGTTACCTGCAGGTTCTGCACATGCTCAGATAGCAAAAACTCAACCCTCTGTATCTCATTTTTCAAGTTCTTTTGTCGAGAAAATCTTTCGGAAGACGAGACAAGATCTTTCCAGTACTTGTCTGGTTCCCTCTTCTCCCTATGCTGAGCGTATAGATCAAATACAGATTGTGCATTTGGATTCAAAAGGCTGAGATTTCTCAAAGAATTGACGCCTTTATGATTGATCTGTAGTTTGCCGTTTGACTTACACGTTTCTATCAACTGGAAAATTGTGATAAAATTGCATAAGAGAATTTCAAAAGAGATAATGATAAATTTACAAAGTGTTGAGCTATGGTGGAAGCAAAATTCATCAAAAATTTCCTGAAAGGTCACTATAAGATTTAGCATGCCAATAGTATAGTGCTGAAACTAACATCCCAATAGTCATACATTCTGCAAGGCAAGATAGTGATGTTAGATTTAACTGAGAAAGGCAGGCACAAAATACCTCTGCTTGACCAAAAATGTTATTTGTACTGTATAACCTAACATGATCAACAAGTTCAGAGTAACTGTAAAATGCTTCTGCGAACATTTTGTGGGAAAGCAACTGATCTCTGATCCGAACTGCTCGTCCTGTCCGTAATGCTCTTCTGAAATAGCCATGAAGCTTTTATTTGAGAGCTCAAGTATTCACACATTATTTCAGGTTAGAGAAGAAAACTACAGCAAAAGAAAGCTTCACAGTGTTGATGAATACAAGGTACACTCTCAGCTCGGAAAAAACCACCAAAGATTGATGACCAACTACACTAATAAATGCTAGACAAAATATCCAATTCATAAGGGCAAAGAGAGATGGCAATGCCTACCTTATTCCTCGAAAGACAGCAATAGGCGCATCACAGATGACTCCAATGAGCTCTATCCTGTAAGGCTTTCTTAATTCTCTATATTCCAACAATGATTCTTTAGAGCTAGTAGCTTCTTCTAAATGAGGAATTTCATTTGTGCACTGTTTAAGACCCTCTGCCACAGGAGCTAAATCATACTGCTCAACTGGTTCCCAGTACTTTTCATGCACATGACCATCATTGTCTACTTGATATCCTGGGCCCATCCTGTAACGTCTGCAGTGAATATCTCGCACCATCGCAATTGTTTGCTTTACAAATGGCTCCCATGACATAGTTCCATCAAAGATGACATCTCGGCCTTCATTCAATGCAGCAACAAGAAGTGATGATGCTGCATCAGTGGAAGATTTGTGTACCTGGTGGATGCAGAGTTTCCACCTTGGTCAACAACTTATAACTTTGGCACTTGAAGATTTAAAATATTCACAGTAAAAACATTATATCATGCTGAGAATCTCCTTTAAGACAACCCCTTTTCAAGGAAATCATAAGATCAATGATGTTAATTTTTTCAGAAACGGTTCTTGATGTTAATACTCACAAATTCGGCAGTTTCCAGCATATCTTGAAAACCATTAGAGCTCAAAGCTTTATATATTAAATCTGACTCCTTAAATGCATCTGCTTCCACTACCACGGTATTTTCTGCTATTAAGCTGTACAAACAAATCAATTATGCAGCTTTATCTGTAAAATATTATTCATAATATGCTCATCTGGCAGTGCTCCATCACAATAGGAGTATAATCACCGCCTTATAATATAGACTCCATTTGATATAAGGCCTGTATTATAGAAAATTTTCTAAAATATACAAAGTCAACAAATGACTACTTAAATAAGCTGATTACATAGATTAAATCCTGCATTCAGAAAAATAAATAAACAGTCAATATTAATACATAAACTTACTCTTGCAGTGTATCTCTGATGACAGAACTCTTACCAGCTCCCATGCCACCTCCAACAAGCAGCAGTATGGGCTGTCTTTCACTATTGACAGGGTCAATTTCATTATTTTCAAGAGAATGTGGCGAGTACTTGCCAATTGCCTTCAGTAATTCCACTAAAGTTGAAAAAACATTCTTTGTTCTGAGAGTCCTAAACACCTTTTCAAAACGCTGTTTTCTGTTACCATCATAATAATTGATAAGTTACACTTTCTATCTCACAGATCATGCATTCAATTCTGAGATTTGTATACCATAATCCAAATCTCGACTATTATATTTACCGATTGATAGGAAAACTGACCTTGTAGCAGATAGTATAGCAGCCCGAAGTCTTTTTTTTGAGTGAGAATTGCTATCTAGAACCTAACAAGGAAGAATGGAGTTAATGTGTATGGTTATTCATTACTTGAAAACTAGCACTTTATATTAGTAGCAACGTGTAACATTTTTCCAGTTACTATTTCATGGTTGGGAAGATAACGAATATAGCTTTGCCAAAGGGAGGAACAAAAAGTACCTGATCAATAATAACTGAATAATGCTCCCAATGAAATGCAAAATAGCTTAGCATACAAGCCTCAAACTCTCCAACAAGTTCTGAATATAGAGAATCAGTCTCATCCACTGAGAACAAACCAGTTAAATGAGCAAAAAACTCTTCCCGACTCTCATTAGAATCACTCCGGTTTTCCCTTAAGTAATCATTTGCAAGCTTTGAGAGCCAGCACCATGTATTTCCTTCCTTTAACCCCAGCTGCCGTGCTGTGACAGAAAAGTTGTTAATACTTGATTCATATCTGCAATAAAAAAATCCCAAGATAAAACCACTAAACACATGTTCGAGTTTCTTGTTTTCATTGATTAAGAAAGAGAGATAAACCACATGGAAGCAATGTATGACAACCAAATTACACCCTTTTCATGTCTTCACAAATATAAGTTCTATTACTTTCCCTTTAGACAAGAGAAAAAATGGCAAAGAACTGATCATTATAGCAGATGCCATGCTGTTTGTTTTCACTGTTTTTATCTTTACCAATAAACGAATTGATAATGCCCTAATCTCATATTGACGCCAATTTTCTGTATGATTACGTCAATAAAGATGCCAGTAAGTGGCAGCAAGGGTGGGGTAAAACAGGGTGACCTTATTCATAAAAATTAGGCAAAATAAAAATTTAATAAAACAAAAACTCAGACAGAATAAATATTAAACAGAAATAGGTATAGCTTTTTCAAAAAAAAATTAAAAAACTACATTAATGTAAAATACATACTATTTTTTTTAAGGGTAATGGATGTAGTTATATTTTTTTATATATTAAAAAGGAAAATAATATACTATTCGCAGAAAAGGTAGTGATAGAGGGCACACCTCCAAAGTTCAAGCAGGGCAAAGCTCGAACAAACAATGATAAACAATAAAACAAAGCTGCTCAAGCAGCAATAGCTACACATTAGGGTGGGGGGTCACAGTCATCCAGTCTTCCCCATACATCAATATTGACAGAGCAATCGATGATAGGCTTCCAGCCAGTAATCACACTCCCTACATCATTTTTGTCCTCTGCAGATCACTGAATAGCACAAACAGAAGAATCAGCCAGAGATAGGTGTAGGAGTTTGCCAAAGTCTGACCATCTATGATCCCTTCAGTCATGAGGCTGGGAAGAGGCTAAAGACCAGCGGAAGGGTTGTGACCAACAGCAAGCAAATGAATCCCTAGCTCATCTAGAAGGTGGCTAGGAAGCATGTGATTGAAATTCATGACCCTCCCAAGCAGTCTAAGGCATCCAAGTCGGCATTCGAGTGACACTTGTGGGAAGTTGGAGGTGATAGGACTGTCTACCTACACAGGGCATTACCCCAAAGACCTAACAATGCCTGTAGTTGTACTGCTCGAAATGCAATTTTATTGGCTTGCAACTGAATCTGCATAAGAACATTTGAAGACATTATAGCTTTAGTATAACACGAGAAATGGATATCAACAAAACAACTAGTGAAGTAGCAAAATTATTGTCTATCCAAATGTTAAAAAGAATCTCTGCCCTAAAAGCATGCCAAATCCAAGTAAATTTTGCGAGAATTCTAAGCTAGCTGCCAAATAAAACCATATGTCATGAGAAAGACTTAGGCTAGAAAGATTTAAAGAAGTCGTGAATCCAACTCCAAGCTTCTTGAGCTCTAGAACAAGATCAAAAACAGTGTTTGCAAATCTCCTATTGTCTATAGAATGGGCAATGAGGATTAACAACTCCCAAATGAGAGAATCTAGTGCCAAGAGGGAGACCCTTAAACAAACGACACCAAGCAACTTGTGAACCAAACAGTCAAAAATTTGTGGTGCCAAGTGCCAAAAGAGGACAAGTGAAGTCATATATGAGTTTACTTACAAACCATACGAATATGAAGAGAAATCCATGCATATCCTTCACAGGATCTATTATTGTAAAATGGCATGTCTAGATACTATTTTCAGCCTTTCCAGCAAGGTTTGAAGGTTCTACCCCCAATTTTGGGAAGCATATTGGGAGCAACGAAATCATTAACTGTCTAATATGTTAAAACAACCCGCTTGGGCTCCATCGGTTCATGCCTTGAAATTCTACAATAATAGAATCAAGACTGCAGCTTAAACAAAATTATTAATACACTAATAACAATGAACAAAATGAAAATAAAATTATTAAAATAGTTGTACAGTATAGCTCTGTTACCAGGTTCTCACGAATTGGCCCCCGTCCCCAATATAGGGCAGAGTACCCAGCTTGGGTTCATCCAAGGTCCACCTAAGTGTAAAGAACCCACAGGGAACCCATGATACCTGAAGTAGACCCTGGGTGACCTTGAGCTGCCTAGGCCAACCCCAAAGGACTTGCTACCAAATGAGCACAAAAAAGAAAAACATGTTTTTAACATTTTTTAGAATAAAAATCTACCTCCGCTCTTAATTTCAACCTAATGTGACAGCTTATAACATATTTTGCCTCATTTCACTAACACAACTGAGCAAAACTACATTTTTGCCTTCAAGTAGCGATTGTTGATTTTTTAAGGTTGTATTTTTCTTCAAAGGTGAAGGCTGCAGGAGTGAAAGACCTACACCAGTAGGAGAGAAAGAATTGCGCAAAGAAGATTTATCCATCAAAAATGAGAGAATCTTGTAATCTTTTTCAAGTTTTGAAGTATTTTTGAAAAAAAAAAAATAAGAGTTTTTTCAACATTGTAAATATTTTTTTAAGCCTATTATATGTATATAAAGTTTCGAATACCAATTTTTTTTATTTAAGTTGTACAGCTGTAATTTGCAATTTTCTTTTGTTTTGTTGTATTCATTCAGAATGGCTAGTAGTTCTAGTTTAGTAGGTTTATAATTGATGTAGGGTTACCTTGTTGGCGACATACAACCATGATTCGGTGGAGATTATTGTTGGTGTTATAGCCAATAAGGGAATGAATATAAGAGCTCATATAGTCAAGTGAAAGCTCACCTATGCATTAGTCTCAGCTTAATTATAAGAGTTTGTCTAAGGCCAACCAAAAAAGGGTTGCCAAAGAAACAAATAACATATATATCAATGAACAAGAGGACATCAACATGGCAAATAGCAAAGGAAAGGAAAGAGTGCATCCTCTTTCTAAGAAAGAATTGTAGAAACCTACTAGTGGCTCAACACAACTGGCTGACCCACATTCTTTCACACCACCATCATCTTCTTAAGAAATGGCGTTTCTCCCATAAAAAGGGACCATTTGAAAAGACCTTCAAAAAATGAGAAAAAACAAATTGTAGATAATCATAAGAACATTGCTCATTTCAATTATAGCAATGAGCTTCTTTTCAATCTTGTTGGAATCACCATATTGCTAGGATATGTTAACAGCAACTATAAATACACCAATTGATTACACTATTCCCCTGTATGTAAAGGTGTGCACCACCTTATTGGGCAAGGAAAGGCTTCCGTAGAGTCATCATTGAGAGCAATCAAGGATACATTGCCGAAAACAGAAGTACCAATTTCTAATGGATGGAAGGATGTCAAAAATAGACCACTAGTTAATGTCATTGTAGTGTCCCCACTAATCAAAGCAGTTGACTGTGAGAGGCAAATGAAAGACGCAACTTTCATTTCCAATATCCACATACAAGACATTGAGATAGTGGACCATGAAAATGTTGTCCGAGTGATAACATATTAACAAACAATTATAATATTGTAGGGAAACAAGTTCAATAGTGGGCAGTACATATGTGCATATCTTTTTGACACCATGTGTCATCCAATCTTTCAACTTGATATTGCAAAAGATTAGCTTGAAGATCAAGTGGCCAAAGAAATCTACATGGAGGCTGAGGAGATTCCAATTATTGTGACAAAACAGCATATGTCACAAGCCACCTTCAAGACCTTCACCAGCTTGGAGTCGTTGAAGATGATTTTATTTTTATTTTAATAATTTTTGGTATATTTATTAATTTAAAAGTTGAAATTTTCGCTAAGTTACTACTTTCTGATTTTTTTTAATTATTTGAGACTTGATTCACATTACACACAATCATCTTGAGAGGACTTGTGAAGGTGTGAGAGGTATTGAGCACCACAATCATCAACACTCTTTGGAGTGTATGGAAACAATCACAAACACAAAAAACCTAGAAATCCAAAGCATTGGTCTTAGATGATGAGTGGTGAGCTAGTGTTACATATATTGAGTTTCATTAAACCCATCACGAATACGATCAAGCAAGCAAATTAGATCAACCATGTCTGGGTGAAATTTATGATGGCATGGACTCCATAGTTGAAAAAAAGGACTGCTATAGAAGCCAAAGAGCATGACCCAACAAAAGCATTTTTCAAAAGAATGCAAAGGATAATTGTTAACCATTCAAACAAAATGATCATTGTTGACCGCTGGAACAAAATGACCATACCCTCACATTTCCTAACATTTACTTTATCCCCAAAACATTATAGCAAAAAGATACTTTCCTTGTCAAGGGTGGCGCCAAGGGTGGCGCCATATAGAGATAAAGAGGTTGCTACTAGGTACAGAACTCCATTCAAAAGAATATTCCCAAATATAGATATACAAAGTGTTACCTTATCATAGTTTGGCCACTTCGTATCTTCAAAAAACATGATGTTTGCACTCTTTGTTACAAGTACCTAAAAGACGCTCATGAACGGTGGTACCTACCTGGCCAAAGCTCTATTTATTTGCAGCCTATTACAATAAAAGTTCTATCTCAAGTATGCAACCTTTTATTTTTAAATTTTTAAGTTCTTCATTTTGTCATGTCCCCTCATTAGACTGCTCAGCAGTTATCAGGAGGTTGGCCTATCACCTGAGTTCCCATAGGCCAACGGGTTGATAAGGGGACTCACTTTGGGCTTCTTGTGTGGTTTCAGGTTGTTTTGAGCGAGGTACCAGTTAGCCTGGGGGGTTCAGTCAGTATCAGGGATCATAAAGCTTCAGACAAAATTCGAATCTGAGCCCCGGTTTGCATTTTATGAATAAATGAGGAAATAAATTAATATTTTCTAAGTCATGACTTTTAATAAAATAATATTAAAGTGATGTTACTTTATATTAAATAACGTTATAATAAAATAATAAAATAAAAGGGGCCAACATTATAATAATGTTATATTCCCCCCTATGGATCGAACTTTTCATGAAGGGATGAAATTTTTTAATAAAATTTTGTAAGTTTGGAAGGAAAACCCTAATGTGGCTCGAATGGCTTAGAGGGGGAAATAAAATGGGTTTTTGGCTCTCATTTGCATCATCGAGCATTCAGATTTGCCTACTTTTGGAGGAGAACTCTGTATTGGCGTTTTCAGCATTTGCAAGAAATCAAGGACAAAATCCCTTGTATTCCATCAGCCTGGACGTTCCTCCAGAGCTGGAAAATTTGACTTTCATTACAATATCAGTGTTTGGGTGTGAGGAGTTGAAATTCTGGAATAATTCATGGTAGTTCAAATGAGAAAAGGGGCTGAGAATATAAATCAGAGGTAATAAATTGCAGATCCGATTATTTCAGACATTTGGGTGTTTGCCAAGTATTTTTCCATTGCTGTACAGCAGCTAGAAGTCTGGAGATTGCAAGGAAAGGTTCAAATTTCGCAAGGTTTCAGTCCAGGTTGAGTTTACAGGGCAGAGCGGCCATCATCTACAGCAGGACAGAGGGTTTGAGAGCCCCATCAGCAAATTACACCAGCCGTACACCTCTTTCAGGGCTGACATCAGCAATTTGTGGGCTGTTGCAGTGCCTTTCTAATAAAAATTCAATATTGTATGTTTCAGAATATCCAGAATTCATTCACCATTGCCTGGTACAATTTCTATGTAGTATTTGGTGCCAATAAATCAATATAAACGTTGTTTCAGATTAGCATTTTGCTTGCAGCTAGTTATCCAGATTTCTCAGTGATTTTAGATGTTATTCTTATTTAGCAAAATTATTCAAAATACCAAAACAAAATTGAAAAAAAAAACACAAAACAACAAAAAAATCAGAATATAGAAAAGGCCAAAAAACAATTTCATCTCGCTGGTCAAAGACAAGTAATTCAAAATCCCAAGTTGGCATCTTTCAGTGGTATCAGAGCAGTGATTCTACCAGCCTGTGGGATTGGTGTACACTTCTATGCATCCCATCAGAACATAGATTCACAGGTATTACACCCGCCAGAGGGCACAGGCTGAGTTGGGTACAGAGGATCCAGTAGACACAGATGATTTACATGATGGCACTAAGCAGAGCCAACAGGATGAGGCTGACAAAGAGATGTTTAGAACCCTCGTGAACACTCAACCATGGATAGCACAGGCCTTGGATAGGCTACAAGACATACTTGATCGGTTGGAGTTGGGTAGACACAGGGACAGGCATGGTAGGCGTGATAGAGGGAGTAGGTCAATATCAATTGTTGGTAATCACAGGAGCAGCAGATCCCTATCATCAGATGAGAGTGCATTTGGTTCCCCTAGACGGGAATGGACATGCACCCGTACTACAGGCAGGCCATTGCAGCCGCACTTCCCTCCTAGAGAGGAGCAGGCAAAGGCAGACCCGTTGGAGGGAGTGGGATTTCAGGAAGACATATTAGCAGCCACAGTTGAGTGGAGGGTTCTTCCCCTGGAGGTTAGAGAGGTATTTCCATTGCCTCAATATTGTTCTCAGTGCAAGGATAGTATGAGATTCAGGGGAGACAAGGGTCCTAGGCAACAACAAAATGATGACCTCAAGCGAGCTACTGGCAAGCTAACTTTGGCCCCATTCAATGGCAGTGGGAGTATTAGTGCACGAGCTTGGGTGCACAAATTGGACATCTATTTATCACTTAAGCCTATGTCGGAGAGAGAGGCGATTAAGTTTGCAGTACTACATTTAGAGGGGATTGCTTATGACTAGTGGCACCATGGCCTAGTGACTCAGAATCATGGCCTCGTACACTCATATGCAAATTTCACAAAGAGGCTCATCGCTAGGTTCGACAAGAAGGATGTGGAGTTATACTACAGGGATCTAGCTTTGATGAGGCAGACATGTCATGTGGAGACATATATTAATGAGTTCCAGCATGTGGTAGTTATAGTACTCGAGATGCCTCAGAGGCGTGTTGTGATGCCCTTTATAGAGGGGCTGCAGACAGTCTTAAGGGTTTGGTCTAACCATTTAGGTCGAGGACCCTTAATGAGGCCATTGAGACTACAGTCAAACTTGATACATCACCACCCCTATCTTCTTATCATCAGGATAAGAAGCCATTCAGGATCTCCAAGCCTTTCCAAAAGGCATCTACTCAGCGCAAGGGCGCACCACCTCCACCTTCTAGATTAGACCAAGAGACCCAGAAAGAGTTGAGGAGAAACTTATGTTTCACTTGTAAGGAGCCTTAGGAGCATGGTCACAAATGCCTTGGGAAAGGCAAGGCACACCTTATTGAGGTCACCTCTAATGTGGATGATAAGCACGTTCAGGATACAGGTTCCGAGGATAGTGGTGTAGAGGGTGAGCAGGAGGCACAGCAGGTAGAGCCTGATGATGATGCAGCGGCTGTGACACAGGGTGCTATTGCCACTATGTCAGGAGTTCCCAAGATCCATCCTTTTCGCCTTAAGGGTGTGATCAAGGGACAACAGGTGACTTGTTTGGTAGACAATGGAGCTACGTATAATTTTTTAGATGAGGGATTGGTTGCCAGACAAGGGTTGCAAGCAAAGGACTTTCCAGGATTTAGTGAGTGGTAGATGGATTTACTTTACGGTGCGCTAGGAGAGTTCCACAGTTGAGTATTCAAATGGGAGAATATACACTGACAAATGACTTTTATGTTGTGGGACTTGGGGAGATAGACAAAATTTTGGGTATCCAGCGGTTGCAGTCCTTGGGGAGATATGTGCAACATTTCAAGAGGATGCAGCTTGAGTTTATGGCAGATAGTAGAGAGATTGTGCTTAAGGTACTTTCAGATGGAGGACCGATGGTAGTTTCAGCTTGCAGGATGCAATCTATTTTCAGACATAGTGATGTGGCTTGGGCGGCACAGTGCTTCATTACATCTAAGTCACCCACCTCACAAGATGATCGATCTTTTCATGTTGATGTTTAGAGGATATTGGATAAGCACGCCCTTGTTTTTGGTGACATTCCTCCTCGGGAACTATCGGATCGTGGTTTTGAGCACGTGATAGAGCTTGAGGAGGGCGCCAAGCCCATAATCACCCCTACTGTCATCCTAGGAAGTTTAAGGATGAGATAGAGAGCACCATAAGAGAGTTATTGGACATGGGCCATATCAGGCCTAGCTCTAGCCCCTTTGCTTCTTCTGTGGTGTTAGTGAAGAAGGATGGTACTATGCGCATGTGCATTGACTATTGTGCACTTAATAAGAAAACAATCAAGAACAAATATATGATCTCGCGCATAGATGAGCTATTAGATGAGTTACATGGCGCAGTCTTCTTTTCGAAGATTGATCTTCGTTCAGGATATCATTAGATCTAGGTTAGAGGGGAGGATACACACAAGACTGCCTTCAGATGTTATTATGGTCATTATGAGTTGTTGGTGATGCCATTTGGCCTCACTAATGCACCTGCCACTTTCCAGTCGTGCATGAATCATATCTTCAATAGGCAGTTACGGAAGTTTGTACTAGTGTTTTTTGATGACATCTTGATATACAGTAGGTCATCTTGAGACATTTGGATGAGGTGCTTGGTATTATGGAGGCCCAGTCTCTGTTTGCCAAGATGTCCAAATGTGAGTTTGGGCTTACAGAGATTCTATACTTGCGACATGTGATCGGGCAGAATGGTGTACAAGTGCATGAAGAGAAGATTTAGGCGATTCGTGATTGGCCACCACCCAGAAACATTACAGGGATTCGTGGATTCCATGGTTTATGTGCATATTACAGGAGGTTTGTTAAGGGGTATTCATTGCTCACAGCGCCATTGACAGATCTCACTCGGAAGGGGGCTTTCAGGTGGTCAGAGGAGGCATAGGTTGTTTTTGACAAGCTTAAGCAGGTTATGAGCAGTTTCCCAGTTTTAGCCCTTCCGGATTTTTCTCAGCCCTCTGTACAAAAGTGTGATGCATCAGGGGAGGGTATTGGTGCGGTTCTTATGCAGAATCGCCATCCTATAGCCTACGAGAGTAGGAAGCTGCGAGATAATGAGAGACTTTACTCCACCTGTGATAAGGAGATGCTTGCCATCATGCATGTGTTGGCAAAATTTTGACAGTATTTAGTGGGTGGTAAGTTTGTGGTGAGGACGGACCACAATAGGCTAAAATACTTCTTGGAACAAAAAGAACTTAATGAGCGTCAACAGAAGTGGGTGAGCAGGATACAGGCTTATGATTTTGACATAGAGTATGTGAAGGGAAAGAAAAATGTGGTTGTTGATGCACTTTAGAGGAGACCTACAATTGCTGCCCTATGTTCCTTGAGTGAGATTTCAGCGGATTGGAAGTCTCAACTATTGGTTGAGTATTCCAAAAATCAGTTTGCTTGTGAGATCATGGATGGATTGGTTCGGGATGATAGGTACACAATGAGCGATGATGTTACATATAATAAAAACAGAATCTCTTTAGTTCCTAAATCAAAACTTAAGGGGCAGATTCTACAAGCCATTCATGATACACCAATGGTAGGGCATCAGGGGTACTTTAAGACTTACAGGCAAATTAGAGAGAGGTTCTCATGGAAGGGCCTCAAGGATGATGTCTTGTAGTATGTGCATGAGTGTGACTTGTCAGTAGAACAAGTCAAATCACACCTTTCTAGCTGGTCTTCTGTAGTCATTGCCCATTCCTGAGCAGAAGTGGGAAGGTATTTCGATGGACTTTATTACAAGACTTTCGAGGGTTCCAGGGGAGAGACTATATATGTGGTTGTGGATAGGGTGGCAAAATATGCACACTTCTTTCCTATCGCAACGGATTTCACAGGATCACAAGTTGGAGAGTTGTTTTTCCGAGAGGTGTTTAGATTACATAGGTTCCCCATGACCATTGTTAGTGGTCACGACAGTAGATTCACGAGTATATTTTGGCAGGAGGTATTCCGATTGGCTGGCACAGAGTTGACACCTAGTACTAGTTACCACCCTCAAATAAACGGGCAGACGGAGATTGTTAATAAGTGGCTTGAGGGTTATCTGCGTAATTATGTCTTGAAGCAGCAAAGAGCAAGGGTACATTGGTTTATTTGGATGATAACTGCTATAACACTACGTACCATATGTCCATTGGCATGACACCCTTCAGAGCCTTGTATGGTTATGATGCACTTTCATTTGTGGATTTGGCCTTGGGTGACAGTAGAGCTCCTAGAGCGCATGGTATGCTACAGGATTGCCAAGACATCCTTAAGGCACTTAAGGATAATACTCAGCACGCACAAAATCAGCAAAAGATGTATGCACACCGTCACAGGATAGAGAAGTCATTTGAAGTGGGGGATATGGTTTTCTTACGCCCTCATCCCTATAGACAAAGCACACTTAAGAGGAGTGGGGCAGAGAAACTCAAGCCTAGATTCTATGGGCCATACAATGTAGTGAGGAGGATCAAAGAGGTGGTCTACGAGCTTGAGTTACCTTCTGAGAGCAAGATACATAACATATTCAGCAACGTTATCAGGGAGTACTTGATTCGCTGGAGGGATTTACCCATAGAGGATGCCACCTGGGAAGGTGAGGCTATATTACAGCACCCAGTTTTACAGTTGCTTGTAGGCAAGCAACTCCGGGAGGGGAGGAATGTCATGTCCCCTCATTTGACTGCTCAGCAGTTATCAGGAGGTTGGCCTATCACCTGAGTTCCCGTAGGGCAATGGGTTGATAAGAGGACTCACTTTGGGCTTCTTGTGTGGTTTCAAGTTGTTTTAAGTGAGGTTCCAGTTAGTCTGCAGGGTTAAGTCAATATTAGGGATCATAGAGCTTCAGACAGAAATTGAATCTGAGCCCCAATTCGCATTTTATGAATAAATGAGGAAATAAATTAATATTTCCTAAGTCGTGACTTTTAATAAATTAACATTAAAGTGATGTTATAATCACATTATATTAAATAAAGTTATAATAAGTGGTGGAGCCCCTTACCTAGGCGTTTCAACATAAAATAATAAAATAAAAGCAGCCAACATTATAATAATGTTATATTCCCCCTTATGGATCGAACTTGCATGATGGGATGAAATATTTTTAATAATTTTTTTTAAATTTGGAGGGAAAACCCTAATGTGGTTCGAATGGCTTAGAGAGAGAAATAAAATGGGTTTTTGGCTCTCAATTGCATCATCGAGCATTCAGAAATTTTGCCTACTTTTGGAGGAGAGCTCTGTATTGGGGTTTTCAGCATTTGCAAGGAATCAAGGGCGAAATCCCTTGTATTCCATCAGCCCGGACGTTCCTCCAAAGCTGGAAAAAATGAATTTCATTACAATTTCAGTGTTTGGGCATGAGGAGTTGAAACTCTGGAATAATTCATGGTAGTTCGAATGAGAAAAGGGGCTGAGAATATAATCGGAGGTACTAAATTGCAGATCGGATTGTTTCAGATATTTGAGTGTTTGCCAAGTATTTTTCCATTGCCGTACATCAGCTAGAAGTCTTGAGATTGCAAGGAAAGCTTCGAATTTGGCATGGTTTCAGTCCAGGTTGAGTTTACAGGGCAAAGCGGTCATCATCTACAGCAGGACAGAGGGTTTGAGAGCCCCATCAGAAAATTGCACCAGCCGTACACCTCTTTCAGGGCTGATGTCAGCAATTTGTGGGCTGTTGCAATTCCTTTCTAATAACAATTCAATATTGTATGTTTCAGAATTTCCAGAATTCATTCCCCCATTGCCTGGTACGATTTCTATGTAGTATTTGGTGCCAATAAATCAATATAAACAATGTTTCAGATTAGTATTCTGCTTGCAGCTAGTTATTCAGATTTCTCAGTGATTTTAGATGTTATTCTTATTTTGCAAAATTATTCAAAATACCAAAAACATTTGAAAAGCCCACAAAACAACAAAAAATCAGAATATAGAAATAGCCAAAAACAATTTCATCTCGCTGGTCAAAGACAAGTAATTCAAACAAACTCAGCAATTTCCTTCAAAATCCCTAGTTGGCATCTTTCACATTTTCTTTCATAGTTATATATTATGATTTGATTTTTAATTGTAAATGTTGTATGTAAATTCAACAAGTTGCAAGTTGTCAGTTGAGCGGAATTGGACTACATTCTCTTTTATCCACTTAGTTATACACAACCAATTGAGTGCATAGTTTGCGCCCAAGTCTTTGTTGATGAGGAAACTTCTACATGTGGCACCGGTAATGGGAGTGGCACAACAGCTGATTGTGGATCAAATGAAATTTAACCAAATGCTGACTTATCATGCTCTCAATGAAGACATTGAAGAGCCATGTGAAGATTATTGAATACTGATTGTAATTTTCATTTTGCATCAGCATTCGTGTCTGACAGACCATTTAATTATGAACAATTGAATTTCAATTCATGAGTGTTTTCTTTGTTGCAAGTTATAAGGTATTTAAATATTCCAATATTTTGTTCATTGGCAATTATGAACATTGAATTTATGAGTATTACTTAGTAAGTTAGTACTATTTTTTGAATATTAAATATATATAAATCTAAAATTATACATATATATGAACCCGTACTCGTACACTTGTAGTCGTACCCAAGAGAAAAAGAACTTGCTGTACTAGGATACCCAAACCCCAATCCCATACCCATCCCTATACCAAGACTGGCAACCAAGTGCCAGCAAATAAGATTTACAATGTAGACAAAATATAAAATATAATAGTTCTTAACTATATATATGGATACAAATCTTATCTATAAAATAGTTTAAACAGATGTCAAAATTAATAGTTGTATAAAAAATAAATATAGTCTATAATACTGAAACAATTATATAAGTTAAGTTTGACTACATGGAAAGGATATGATCAGCAATTTCTCTGACGACCTAGAAAAGGAGATATCCAAGCCATACCTTCAGTTTTGGCTTCTATGCATCTGGGAGATACATGGTTCCTTGTGCAGGAATCAAAGAGGTACTGTCTAAGATCATATTGGATCCTACTCAATCAGTCGAAAGGTGGAATGTCTTTAATGCAACTCAATCCTTGGGATGTGCTTCCATGCTTTCAAAGGCAGAAAGAACATATGCACTTCATGGTGATATTTAACAGTCCAAACTCCAAAGCCAAGTGGAATTGTTCTTCCAAATGCAATTTGGATCAACTTCACAGACTTGTGGGCAGCACTCATAGGACTCACATGGTGGTACAGGAGATTGCCAAGAATCTAAGGGTAAACCTTGTTGATGAAGCTAATGGTTGTTGTTGTGTTGTGATGTTGAGTTTAAGGATGATATAAAAGTATGGACTCCAAAGATGGCAATATATAATAATAGTAATACAATTAACTATTGTATTTTTCTTGGGAATGGCTCTTCTCATATTCATTAGGTCTTTCTTACCAGCTGTTAGTTCGCTGGCCTCTCTCTCTTGTGGGTTGCATAGTTGAATGTATGTTTGTGGGCTCATTTTGTTCAACGGATTGGAGTTTCAGTAGATTGTGGAATTCTAATAATTATATGTTGGATATGGTGAGCACATTGGTTACCAAAATTCAGGTTTAAACGCTCTTTCTTTTGGTATTTTTGGGTACCTAAACCAAGTCTATTAGCAAAATAAAAACTGTTATATGAAATAAATAGGGAATTTGAAACTAATGTCTCAAAACATTTTTTAATGGATGTTATTAAGATATCTATAATTGTAGTGCCCCTAATGAAATGTGATATGATACACTTACTTAGGCATGACATTATGCCACCAATATTTTACTGCAATAGTATATAATTCCCCAACTTATAGGAAGATACTTTTCAAATTAAAAAGTCAACATAAGAAATATGTATTGCCATGAAAGTCTTATTTGATTTTAGGTTGTTCGCCATGAAACTGAGAATGATATCCTGTGCAGTTTGAAACCCAAAAAAAGTAATTATCCATTCTGTAATGGAAAATTATATTTTACACTACACAGGATTCACTGTACAAGAAACAATAAATTCATGAACTCACCAACATAATCACCAAAGCTTTCCAGTTCTTTAACATGGCCATCATTTGTAGATTCTAAATGGGGTATCAAATCCTTGTATATCCATCTCTTATGAGCCTTATGCTTCATGGTACGACTCAGAATCTGAATAGCAAAAAGGCAAATTGCTGCTGGTCGAAAGTGCATTGCCTTCTATGTCCACATATATGAGTATGCTTCAAGTGCAACATAATGTTGTAAAATTAGAAATTTTGAAAAAAGGGAAGGAAAGAATAAATAGATTGCTTTTCAAATAGACTTTTCTAGTCTTAAACGATCAAGTATAGACTAAATGTAAGAATACACTTAACAAATAACATGCTTCTCATGGTCCTGGATTGAATGGAATATACTTGTAAGCTCAAATGTCAATAACTTAGAATGCTGTACACAACCAACCTATCAGAAAAAATTCTATCTCTAATTATGAAAGATATAATTTTTGTTTTGTGCAGGTAAATGTCAGAGCTAAAACACTAAATTGTGTTTCGTACTGTATTTCAAAGCTAGGCAATGCAGAAATTCTGCATCAGGGGATATACAAGACCCAGAGATTACACCAAGTTGCAGGAGGCATCAGCCCAGCCCTGTGAACCACAAAAGCCGAATAATCACAAATCTGCAATACCCAGAAAGAGATTTTCCAACCATATTGGATATTGGCTCAAACCCTAACTGTACATCTATGTCATATAGATTATCTTTAAACTGGAAGCGATCGGGCCTCTGTATAGCCATAAAAACCCCCGGGAACTCCCCCTCTCTCCCTGTACTTTATATGCAGATACACCCACACAACCTCAACTGGAAATAAGTAATAATTAGAAACATAAACAGGGTTTTTATTCTGAGTTGGTGAGGCTCGCGGCTCATAAGCATACCCACTCTTACTTGCTAACATCAGCCTCTGGAATCCTCCAACAGAAAATACACATTGTTTTCTGTCAACGGGGATCCGGGTGACCCAGATATTGGACATACTCCCAGGAGGAATCAGCCCGACCCTGCAAATGATAAAAGATTGAGTCTCGAGAAGAGGGTTTGTGATTTTGTGAAACCTCATAGCATTGGCATGAATCTTTATGTCAGTGAAGCTGTGGTCTAGGGACTGACCCAAGTTAATGCACTCACGAATCGTAGAACTGAGAATGGTGGGTAGTTTCTCAGCTACACAGTCACACGTACACGGTATCATAACCGGAGGGTGTCAATTGACCTAACCATTAAAAACAAAAAGATTTCCATGTTTGCATGCAGAGAGATAAAGTGGGAAACTGGAGGGTATCAATGTTTGCATAGGCTCAATTAACAATAACCACAAGAAAAAAAAGATTTCTATGGTTGCATATTGAGATAACCAGGAAAACCAGAATTGTATAGAGTTTACATACATAGAGAATAAAACTGGAAAAACAGGTTCATCCAATGGCTTGCGTTGTAATGATAAAAGAGGATACTAGTTAGAGTATAGCCCAACTTATAACTGATATCCAATCAATTACAGAGTTCCACCTGACTGGGTGTGCGTATAAAACTTATGAATCCGATGCAAGTGTAACAGGCACTGCTTTAAAAAAACATAGAATATGATTCACAAAGCATTTAGAAAAATACAGATACCAAACGCAACATTAACAACAAATTTGTGCCTACTAAGATAAAACAAAAAATGATGAACTGACAAAAAAAAGTGTTGGAAGACTGGTTTTGTAAAAATATCATGAAAAGTAAATTGGTATAAGTACAGGGTGGACTTACAGAATACAGAATAGACGAACCCAAGTGAGAATTATAAGATTTCATGAACAGTTCCGCCAAAAAATTCCAGAGACCAAAATAAGTACCGGCAAAAAGAACTCAGAAGCCGGATTTACCAACCAATTAGATAAAATGTTTTTAAAGCCAATAGTACTCAATCTTCAGCTGTCCACTATTTTAAAAGATCATAATAGATAATATGTGGCTATGAAATACTAGGATAAAGAAATACAGTTTGCAGCTGCCGGAGCACCTATTTGAGACCAGAGCAAGAATTCAAAAAGCCTTTTAATTCTGACCAGGTGTTTTAACCTTATAACTAGCTAATTTGTCCCCACGTGGAAAGCTAAGCGAGAATGTTCAGATTTGAGGTCTTTCTCGTTCGCTTTTAGTTGTCAAAGTCTGGAATTTTTTTATGGTTTTTTTTTCCTAATTTTATTTACAATTTAAGATGAATAGTGACACCATATTTAAGACTGCATTTTTGTGAATTCAACAAAATTGTTTATTTGTGATATTGCTATAGGATTCACTTTATGAGTCAAACTTATTGACTCATGTTTCATGAGTAGTGGTTCACAAGAATTTATCTCTCATGAGAATGAATGGAACACTTAGCATTCATTGCATCTAAGTGATGGTCGCAGAGGTGAAACACCGAGACTTCCCGAGTGGTAATCAATCTCAATACTACTCTAGCTCAAGCGCACCACACCATGAAGTTTCCTCCAAGGTTAAGCCTACTTTGCTTGCAACCCCATTTGTAAAACCTTTAGCAAGTGTTGTGTCTTATGAACCATTCATTACAAAGTCACACCAAGTCAAATTGTGATATTGCTATCAGGATTCAACTGTGTAGTTTTTGAGTCAACTCGTTGACCCATATTTTTCACTACTAGTGGTTCACAAGAACACGTCTCTCATGAGAATGAATGGAACACTTAGCACTCATTGCATCTAGGTGATGCTCACAGAGGTGAAGCACTGAGACTTCCCAAGAGGTCACCAATCCTGGTACTACTCTAGCTCAAGCACGCTTAACTACAAAGTTTCGTCCAAGGTTAAGTCTGCTTTGCTTGAAATCCTATTTGCAAAACTTTCAGCAAATGGTGTGCCTTATGAACCATTCATTAGAAAACCCCTTAAGCTCGTCAATTGAAAAGTAGCAGATATTTTCCATAGCAAGTCAAATTGTGATGTTGCTATCAGGATTCAACAGTGTAGTTTTATATTCAAACTCATTAACCCATCTTTCATGAGTAGTGGTTCATAAGAACTCATCTCTCATGAGAATGAATGGAGCACTTAGCACTCATTACATCTGGGTGATGCTCATAGAGGTGAAGCATTGGGACTTCCCAAGAGGTCACCAATCCTACGAGTACTCTAGCTCAAACGTGCTTAACCACAGAGTTTCCTCCGAGGTTAAGCCCACTTTGCTTGCAACCTCATTTGCAAAACCTTCAGCAAGTGGTGTGCCTTATGAATCATTCATTAGAAAGCCTGTTAAGCTCATCAATTGATAAGTGGGAGATATTTTCCACAACAAGTCAAATGGTGATATTGTTATCAGGATTCAGCTATATAGTTTTTGAGTCAAACCACTTAGCACTCATTGCATCTAGGTGATGCTCAAAGAGGTGAAGCACCGATACTTCCCATGAGGTCACCAATCCTAGTACTAAACCAACTCAAGCACACTTAACCATAGAGTTTCCTCCAAGGTTAAGTCCACTTTGCTTGCAACCCCTTTTGCAAAACCTTCAGCTAGTAGTGTGTCTTATGAATCATTCAGTAGAAATCCCCTTAAGCTCATCAATTGATAAGCAGGAGATATTTTTCATAGCAAGTCAAATTGTGATATTGTTATCAGGATCCAACTGTGTAATTTTTGAGTCAAACTCATTGACCCATGTTTCATGAGAAGTGGTTCACAAGAACCCATCTATCATGAGAATGAATGGAACACTTAGCACTCCTTGCATCTAGGTGATGCTGACAAAGGTGAAGCATCGGGACTTCCTGAGATGTCACCAATCCTGGTACTACTCCAGCTCAAGCGTGCTTAGCCGTGGAGTTTCCTCCAAGGTTAATCCCACTTTGCTTGCAACCATGTTTGCAAAACCTTCAACAAGTGTTGTGCCTTATGAACCATTCATTAGAAACCCCCTTAAGCTCATCAATTGATAAGTAGGAGATATATTCCACAACAAGTCAAATTGTGATATTGTTATCAGGATTCAACTATGTAGTTTTTTAGTCAAACTCATTGACCCATTGTTAATCTCTAAGTTCTGTTGATGATTAGTGACCAATACTTAGTCATTCACTTAGGCAGTTTTAGTTGGCTATCATTGTGGCTGAGCTAAAACTATGCAAGGTCGAGCAACATTGCCGAGCAATTTTTCAATTTGCCTAGTTACATTGTCGAGTTGAGTAGCAATAGAAGATGTTAAATGTCGAGCGACAGAGAAGTCAAGTGCCGAGCAGAACAGTTTTTGTATACATGTTTGGAATGATACAAACTTCAAGGATAAGTGATCTGGCTGACTTGTATAAGCTTTTTGGGCCGACTTATGTATGCATTTAATATTCTTCTATAGAGTTAGTTATGCATTTAATTATTTTATCCTATGCATGACTCATTGTAAACATTAATTGTTTTACCATCAAGGTATGGGTATCAGATCTTGATCGTTGATCTAGATCTCGCTATCAGATTTGAACAGGTATAATTAGATTGCTTCTAAACCCTATTTTGAGAGTGTGTAAGAAGAGAGTAGACGAATTGTCCAGTGACTACATTTTGAAGTGAAATGCACAGAGGGTTATTTTGTTAAGAAGCAAAGATCAAGCAGAGTGACAACACACTGAACAATAGAGTAAAGTTATATCTGATTATGAGATCTTAGAAGGTACTAGAAAGAGGAGATTTGTCATCAGCATCAGAGTGCATAACGAAGGATCAATACTTAAGACATTCTAATCATTGTATCAGGTGAAAATCTCTTAACATAGTGGTTCTAGCAGACCTTTCTTTATCTCCTAATAGAGTGCTTACTTTATTGTAAGTTCAAATCCTTTAACAGGGTAGATTGTAATGATCTTAAGCTCTTAACTGGGCAGACCTTTAACAGGGTAGATTACATTTTGTAATCAAACATTTGTAGCTTTAACAAGCACACTTTATTACTACAATAGTGGAGAATTTTGTGGGTGTCATCCCCACCCCAGTTTTACCTATTTGGGTTTCTAGGTTACCAAGTTATTGTGTTATGTGTTATTTATTTCATTGTGTGGATGCTATCTGAGATTACATTAGATT
>MU224899.1:3352747-3388633 GCA_018584345.1 Thuja plicata
AAGAGATTGCAACAAAATAGGTTGAACTTTCTATTCTTGTAGAAACTTTAGAGAAAGTTACAACCAATGTTTATTCTTTGTATAGGAAATTATGTGATGTTGAATTTTTCACAAAGGATAATCTACATCTTGTTGAGAAGCTACAGTTAGATTTGAGATCAATTGGTACTACTTTGGGTAAAGATACTAACTCTAGTTCTTTACATCTTAATAAGTTGATAACTATTTAGACAAGCCTGTTGCCTCACTTGGAGGTAATATAGAAGGAACTTTCAAATGCAAAGCAGTTATCACAGAGCAATGCAAATCTATCGACTGCAGAAAGTTTAGTGAGTCTAGCTACCGAGCTAGAAATAAAATTGGAAGTTATGAAGATTGCAAAGGAAAGCTGGGATACTACATTTGAATCCACCCTGTAGCTTCACAAACAATTTTTGGATAAGTATAACTTAACCCCACCAGCAATCAGTGACAAAAACAAGGGGGAAGTTGGTAAGGAAGTATGAACGGATACATCAATACAGTACAAGTACACTTGCATATAATTTTTGAAGGCATGTAAACTTTTTTGTATGAATTATTCTGAGTATATCCCTAGGGGGAGTACTTAGTGTACTTAGGCAATATTTTGATGAAATGAACATAAGTAATGATAAGTGTTTTTGCCACTAATATCAAAGGGGGAGATTGTTAATCTCTAAGTTCTGTTGATGATTAGTGACCAACACTTAGTCATTCACTTAGGCAGTTTTAGTTGGCTATCACTGTGGCTGAGCTAAAACTATGCAAGGTCGAGCAACATTGCCGAGCAGTTTTCAGTTTGCCTAGTTACATTGCCGAGCTGAGTTATATTGTTGAGCTGAGTAGCGACAAAAGATGTTAAATGTCGAGTGACAGAGAAGTCAAGTGCCAAGCAGAACAATTTTTGTATACATGTCTGGAATGATACAAACTTCAAGGATAAGTGATCTGGTCGACTTGTATAAGATTTTTGGGATGACTTATGTATGCATTTAATATTCTTCTACGGAGTTAGTTATGCATTTAATTGTTTTATCCTATGCATGAATCATTGTAAACATTAATTGTTTTACCATCAAGGTATGGGTATCAGATCTTGATCGTTGATCTAGATCTCGCTATCAGATTTGAACAGGTATAATTAGATTGCTTCTAAACCCTATTTTTAGAGTGTATAAGGAGAGAATAGACGAATTGTCTAGTGACTACATTTTGAAGTGAAATGCACAGAGGGTTATTTTGTTAAGAAGCAGAGATCAAGCAAAGTGACAACATAATGAACAACAGAGTAAAGTTATGTCAGATTATGAGATCTTAGAAGGTACTGGAAAGAGGAGATCCATCATCAGCATCAGAGTGCATAACAAAGGATCAATACTCAAGACATTCTAATCATTGTATCAGTTGAAAATCTCTTAATAGAGTGGTTCTAGCAGACCTTTCTTTATCTCCTAACAGAGTGCTTACTTTATTGTAAGTTCAAATCCTTTGACAGGGTAGATTGTAATGATCTTAAGCTCTTAACTGGGCAGACCTTTAACAGGGAAGATTACATTTTGTAATCAAACATTTGTAGCTTTAACAGGCACACTTCATTACTGCAGTAGTGGAGAATTTTGTGGGTGTCATCCCCACCCCAGTTTTACCTATTTGGGTTTCGGGGTTACCAAGTTATTGTGTTATGTGTTATTTATTTCATTGTGTGGATGCTATCTGAGATTACATTAGATTCATATATGTATAAATGTGGATTAGTTTTTTCTAAGTGTTTAAATTTGAAGATCTGATTCACCCCCCCCCCCTCTCAGTATCTTTCTTTCCCATTATTGTATTTCCAATAGTTTCATGAGTAGTGGTTCTTAAGAATGCATCTCTCTTGAGAATGAATGGAACACTTAGCACTCATTGCATCTAGGTGTTGCTCACATAGGTAAAGCATCAGGACTTCCCAGGAGGTTACCCATCTTAGTACTACTCCAACTCAAGTGTGCTTAACCACAAAGTTTCCTCCATGTTAAGCACACTTTGCTTGAAACCCATATATATATTTCAAATAATAGATTTCTCAAGAAAGGGTGTAATGAATTTTGTTGAAGAAATTGAGTACTAGATAAATTATATTTAAAATTAATGATATTAGATTTCCACAATCTAAAATTTGATTTATTTCTAGATTTTGGAGTAGATAGAGAAATAACTTTTGAATCAACATATTACATCACACTCATTGATTCATGATAGAGTCCTAAGAGACATAAAATAACGGATGTGTGATTCAATTCAATGAAGTTAAATGATATTTTTACAATTAGTTAAAATAGAGAATAAAATGTAGAGTATGAGATTATTGTGCAAATATTTTAATTCTAATAAAAGAAATTGAATGCATTAAATGTAAATTATGATTATTTTAATTGAAATCTCTCATATTTTCTCTATTTCACCTTTTCAATAAATTAATTTTGACTCAAGTATGATAAAAAAAATGTATTTATTGACCTACAATCCTTAAATAAATTAATTTTGATATATCTTTTTAACTTTGTATTGCAACCGGTGAAACTCGCATGACACGTCCTCCTCCGATATCATGTGGCCTACGGGTAGACTAAACCTCATGATCTCGTACTTTACTACAGGAAGCCCATAATTAGTTATATAGTTTTTTTTTAATTATTATTTTATCATTAGATTCAAATGTGATTATATGTCAAACTACTAAACTTCATAATGAAAAATATAGATAGATGAAACACAAATCAAATCCAAACTATTTTTTCTTTAAATATAAAAAAAAGGAAAAAAACTAATTTAGTTAAAGTAGGTTATTTTATTTTATTACAATTATAAATGAGGGTTTAAATTAAAATGGTTTCTTCTTTTATAATACTTTTTAAAATATATGGGATAAAATATTTTTTGCAAGAGGATTGAATTGGAATGAGTACATAAGATGGAAAGAAAAGGTTTTTTTTGTGTAAGCTAGGGCCTATGCCCTAGCCACATGTGTGGCTATGCTCTTGCAAAGTGATTTGGCAATGTGATTCATGGGTGGAGTTTCATTTTTTAGGGGGTTTTCTCTAGTTTTATTAGTGTGTTGTTGTGTGCCTACGATGGGGTGGTCAAGGTTTGAGGCTGCTTGCTCTTAGCATTTTTGGAGGGGTATTTTTACTATTGATTTCTTCTTTGTGGCATTTGGTGGCTAGTTTTAGTGGTGGAAAATCTATCTTGTTCGTGCTTTTATTGGGTAGGGTTTGTGTTTGTGATTTTGTTTCTCTATGGAGGAGAGTGGAGCTTCTCCAAGGCCTTTGGCATTTAGAAGTGTGAGTACAACATAGCCTACTTCATCTTTCCATGCAGAGGTTATGAGGCATTTGAGTAAAATATCATTAGGAGTTAGCTCTTCTTTGGAGACGGGGATCCCCAAGATAAAGAAAGTAAATGGGTGTTTGCAGAGGACTCAAGATCGGCTTGTCTTAGTTATCCATCTTGAAACAATCTCAAACAACGTTACCTACTCGAGCAGTTATGCCCTTATTTGCAAGTTTATGAGACTGGGAGTCTCTATGCTAGTTCTAGAGTCATGGGCGCAATGAGTTTCAAACCCTGAAGGGGATATGGATATTATGTTAGCTGCGAACAATTATTTTTTGGTGGCTTTTACATGTATGGAAAATAGAAACAAGGCCTTTGAGGGAGGTACTTATTTTTTTAATCAAGTTGGGCTCTTCATCAAACCATGGCATGTAGGGTTTAATTATGTTGAGGAGCTTCCCTCAAAAGTACTTGTGTGGGTTCATCTTCCTAGACTCCCACTTGAATTCTAGAGGGATGATATTCTTCATTTGATTGCTCCCCTTCTAGGAAACTCGGTGGTCTCTACTACTCAAACACAAGTTAATACGGTAATTTCATGTGCATGCATCTATGTTGTGATTAATTTAAATAATCCATTACCAGATTCTATGTAGACTTTTCTTGGTTCCTCTTCTTGGGTTAAAAAACTTGATTATGAGACACTTCTATTTAGATGGTGTATTTTCCATGAATATGGTCATCTATAAAGGAAATGTCCTTGATTTATTCCAGTTATAACTGCAGCTAGTGCTCCTTCAAATTATGTCCCTAAGAAGGATAAGAGGAAGGCTCCTTTAGTGGAAGGGGATACAAATAAATAAGGTTTTGTTCTTGTTAGACCTCAAAATAAGGGGAGAGGGCAGAAGAGAACATTGAAGGATCGACAATATGGTGAGAACTTTAATCGATTCAAGGCTTTGGAAGATTTGGTCTAGGAAGAGGGAATTCATGTTGAGATGTCCTCTGGTTCTAAACTTTTGGAAATGGATCTATCAGAAGATGGTGAGAATAAGAATAATAATTTGGCTTTGTCTAAATCATAGGTGGTGTACATGGATATATATGTACCCTCATAGGCTCTTGATATTCATGTTCCAAGTGAAACCCTTGTCAGGCAAAATGTTGATATTGTATAGGTTCATTGTCTCCTATGAAAGAGAGTGTGGATATTGTTAGAGTAATAGACCTTTTGGGTTATTAATTAAATCATTTTGATCTAATTACTAACTCACCTATTCATTCTAGTTTCTTAAGCCAACCTTAGGGTTTCCCTTTTAGGGTTTTGTGATTCCTTTTTAAGGAATCACCTCTTTGTATTCTATAACTGAGATATTGTTCATAACAACAGATTATTCTTTTGCACGTGAACATGATGCCTCTCATCTTTTGGCCTCCATAGTTCTTTCTCTCTTTATGTTCTTTTGCTTCTTCCATGTGACAGGGTTATGCATGTAGGTGTTCTTGGAAGATTAGGATTTCTACCTAATCTAACATGGTATCAGAGCCATCCTTCAGCTCTCTATTCATGTTTTGTTGAAGTGTTTTAGAAGAAGGAGGTTGTCAAGTTTTCAGAGTTTTTTATGTGGATTTAGAGGTGGGCTTTGTTTCTAGTAACTTTGGGCTCAAATGGACATTACCATTGAGCTCAGAGCACCCAAAAACCCTAGAATCCATATAAAACTTGTCCATTTTGGACAACATTGGCTCTGAGGCAAAAAAATTTGGTTTCCAGGGTCATATGGGCACAAAAACTGAGAAAAAAAAATTAAAAAACCAATTTTCTTAGGTTTTTTGCATTTAAAAAAAAACACAGCCTACCTTATAATAAAGGCGCCACTACAGCGCCACCACCACTCCACTGTGTACCAGCACTGCCCACCGCCACCCAACCCCGCTCCACCGGCCCAACACTGCCGCCCAGCTCCGTCGCCCAACAAGTTTTAGCCCCGCAGGCCCCTCTCTCCCCCAGCAATGGTCACATTGGTAACCCTCCTGCGCGCCATACGCCCAGGGGCTAGGATTTTTTAAGCCCCAAGGGCTATAAAAAAATTTTGGAGCTCCTTTTTGCCTTTGTTGGTGTTTTTGCTATATCTAGAGCAAACAGAGGCCTTTTTCCAACTTCATTATATCATCGGAAAGCTCTTTCCAAGCTCTTTTTGATGGTGGGGGTTGGGGTTTTGGGTTCTTCCATTTTGATAGTGTTTTTTGCTATCAAAGTCTGATGTTTTTTTTTGCCTTCTGGGAGCCATATCTTGCTCATCCAGACTCTATTTTTGGCAAACCAGATATCGTCAAAAAGCTGGTTCAGTGAGTTTTTCAGTGGCAGGGGTCTTTTCTCTAGATTCTGCTCCAAGTTCTCTCTCCTCCAAGTTTTGCACTTTCGCACTCTGGCGGATTACTTGGGTTCTACAAGTCTTGGGATCTCTTCTTCTATTCTTCTGGCTCACTCTTCTATCTAACTCTCTGAGCATTGTATACTTCTCTTTTGTAGCATTCCTTTTTCTGTAATCACACTAAGATAAAGTGCCTGCTTTTGTATATTTGGGATTTTGAGCACATGTGTTTGTTTGTTTGTTTGTACTCACACTCAGTTATAAAGTGCCATGGGGGGGGGGGGGGGGGGTTATGATGTTTTGCCTTATGTGCTCCTCCGCCTTTGTCAAGTGAGTGTACCTTCCATGACATTTGCCCCATGTTGTGTGTCTAGAAGATCATTTCTTCTACTTCGACACCGCCTTTTATCCTGTGCTTTTACCTTCTTCTGTACTGGGTGTTCCTGATTCTTCTTCTTACAGTTGTTTCTAGCATTGCATTTCAGTGTTCCTATCACACCTCTCCCTGTTCAGCATTATTGGGGGGGGTTCACCTGTTGGTTCTATTGCCTCCTTGGTTCATTTGAGTGATCTACGTATTTATTTTTTGTTCCTATGTACTAGGCAGATGCAGTGGCTAGGCACCTATGCATTTCGGTGAGATGGATCATCTACTATATAGACACTCATTCATTCCCACTTTTGGAGGTCACCTCTTTGATTGATCAGCTCTTCAGACTTTGCCTTTTCTACCTGGTCATGCACTATTTCAGTGGGGGTTCCAGCAGTTACTTCTGACAGTGTTTGCAGCTTCATGCTTTGGAGATGCTATACATGCTCTTTCTTGTTCTTTTCTTTGGGACTTTCCCTAGATTGGAGGTTTTTTTTCCTTCATCTAGTTCATCTCTTTTTGGAGTAGCATTTTTCCCACTGGGTTTTCTCTATTTCCCCACCTTACAGAGATTTCTTGTACTTGGGTGCCTGATCAGGCCTTTGATGTTGGGACCCATGTTTCCTGCTTTCTGCAGTAGTCTCCTAGGTTTTAGCTTCTCCCTAAGCTTATCTTAAGGGGGGTGTTAGAGTAATAGACCTTTTGGGTTATTAATTAAATCATTTTGATCTAATTACTAACTCACCTATTCACTCTAGTTGCTTAAGACAACCTTAGGGTTTCCCTTTTAGGGTTTTGTGATTCCTTTTTAAGGAATCACCTCTTTGTATTTTATAACTGAGATATTGTTCATAATAGCAGATTATTCTTTTGCACGTGAACATGATGCCTCTCCACTTTTGGCCTCCATAGTTCTTTCTCTCTTTCTGTTCTTTTGCTTCTTCCATGTGACAGGGTTATGCATGCAGGTGTTCTTGGAAGATTAGGATTTCTACTTAATCCAATTGATATGAGTAAAAGCAGTGGGTCATCTTAGGCCTTATGTTTGTATCAAAAATCCCTCAAGAAGGGTTCTTTGGAGAAGACCTCAAAAGCAGGTTGTAAGCCATATTAGGTGAAGGTGAAGTTAATAGGTGAGACTCTAGTAGAATATGGGTTAGTGAAGACTATTGAATACCATTTCTCCCACTCCCATAAATTATTGTTATATCAAGGAATGTGAGGGGTGTGCATCCCTAGACAAAAGGATATTTAGGAGTTAATTGAATCTAATTTTCCAGATATCATTTTTATTTAGGAAAGTAAGTTGACAGTGGATGATTTGATCGACAAAACTCCTAGAGTTTGGTCCCATGATATGTGTCAGTGTGTTGGTTCTCAAGGAAATTCAGGAGGTATTGCTTGTTTTTGGAACCTAAAGAAGATTATTCCTTTGTGGTTGATCAAGTCACTCTTCTATTTCTCTAATTGCTTCTGGTTTGGATTCTAGAGAAACTTGTCTCTTCACCAATGTTTATGGCCCTACTGATCTCCTGGGTAAGGAAAATCTTTGGAATCACATTAGATGTGTTTTTTTTATGCCTCTTCTTACATGGGTTGTGACTGGTGACTTCAATGCAATTTCTAGTTTGGAGGAGAAAAGAGGTGGATTAGCCCATTTGGACTAGTCTGCTAGTCTCCTGCAAGATAATATTGCTTTCCTAAACTCAATTGATGTGAAATCAAACAATGGTATCTCCACCTGGAACAACGGGAGAAATGGAGTTGGGGATATGTTAGAGAGGCTTGATATATTTCTTATCTCATGATACTGGATGGTAGATAGGTGTACTATAAACTTCAAGATCCTAGATTGGAGAGGATTTGATCACTAGCTGATAAAACTTTTGGCTATCTCCTTCAAAGTCTCAAAAAATACTTCTTTCAAATTCTATCTTATGTGGTTGTGCGATCTCTCTCTCCAGAACTTGGTGGTTGATTGCAACAGGAAGCAAAACATGCTTATGAAAGCATTATGTACTCCTTTATTAAAATATTGTAGTATGTGAAGTATAAGCTCAATTAAAGGTGGAACAAACAATGTTTTAGAAACCTCCATTACAATAGGATAGCAATGCAATCCAAGTTGGATACTATTACTCGGTTGATCCACGATCAAGGAATGATTGTGGATTTGAGAAGAGAAGAATCTAGAGTTGACAGTGAGTTTGAGGCATGGGGTTTGTGAGAGGATATTTTTGGAAATGGAAGTCTCATATTGATTATCTTCAAGAGGGGGATAAGAATACTACCTTTTTGACATTTTTGTTAAGGCTAGAAGGAATGGTAATCTAATTTACTCTCTTATGTATTCAAAAGGTGTCCAATTATCCTCTAGGTATTTTTCTGTTATGCTCATTGAAGACTCTCCCCGAGTGAGAGATGAAGAAAAATCAATTTTGGCATTCATTTCCACTTTGGTTTCTAATAAGATGAATGAAGCTCTGATTTGGCCCTTTTTGGTACAGGAATTAGAGGAAGTAGTATTTCACATGAAAGAAGATGAAGCCCTAGGCTCTGATGGCTTCCCTATTGAATTTTGTAAAGAGTTCTGGGAGATTATCAAATTTGACCTTCTAGATATGGTTCATGAATTGCATAGAAATAAATAAATGTTGAAAACCCTGAATTCCACATTTTTGGCTCTTAATCCCAAGAAAGAGGATGCAAAGAGTCTGGATCAATTTAAGCCAATTGCATTGTGTAACATGGCATACAAAATTTTTACTAAATTTTTTTTTGTAAGACTCAAGGTGTGCCTTGAGACTCTAATTTCTAAGGAGTGGGGAGGTTTTGTTGAAGGTAATCATATTCTTGATGGGATTCTGATTGCTACAAAGGCTATTCATTAAATGGCGAATCCAAAAGAGAAGGCAATGCTTATGAAACTGGATATGGCTAAAGCTTATGACTATGTCAAGTGGGATTTTTTGCAGAAGGTTCTTCTAGTTTTTTTCTTTTGGAGGTGAGTGGGTTTACTAGATCTTGACTTGTGTTATTTCATCATTATTTTATATTCTTATTAATGAGGAGTGTTTGCCTCTCTTAATGATTCAACAAATAGGCATTAAAATCATAACTTAGAGATCAAATATTTGTACTAAGTAGTTATCTTACTCATCATGAAGATTCATTTATTTATCAACCCATGGACATGAACTTGAAACATGTCAGCATTGTATGTGCACTAGGACTCGATTGTAGCCATACTATCCTACAACTAGTAAGGAAAGAGTATTGAAAGTAAAATGCTTAAAATGAAATGGTATAAATACTAAGCATAGATCAACAACTGAGCTGAACTAGAACAAATATCAAACATAAGTCTACGCAAATAGATAGGAAGTTACTCTATTCTACCTTGGTTGTAGGACCAACCACAAAATAGAATTATGGTGGCTGCAGGAACAAACAATTGTTGAAACTAGAACTAATTATTGAACATAAAAGTATCTACTGAATTAAATGGGTGGAATTCTCACAAAGTAGGCCCCCTTGGACGAGTCTTCCTTAATACTCAACTTAGATGCAAAAAATTAAAGTATCACTCCATTTATTGAAAACATTGTTACAACATAGTAGTAATATGAATGTATTTCTTGAAAATTGAAAGTGAAAGTACATATTATCAAAAAATCTAACCTCTGAAGAGAGACATCTGGTCATTATTTATAGAAGGAAAGCTTCTAACTATCTCTAACTAATTGGGTAGTCAACTCCAACAAGATAGGAGGACGCCACTTATTGGAAGCATGAAAAGGAGGAAGGAGGTTATGCATGCACAAGATTTAGTCTAACTAGTCTTGCCTCAGAGAAGATCTAACATAACAAAAAATTTAAATCTACTCAACAAACAAACATGGAAATTTAAAGCCGAGTTACCACTTCCACATGATTTTGGAGCTTTCAAACATTGTCATCATCAATGTCCATCTCATCTCGAGTCTTTCAACAACCGAGCAGCTAGCATGAACTTCTTACATTTTGCAAGCTTCATTTATATCTACATCTTGATCTGTACATGCATTATGATATTATCATGCACAAGATAACTGTATATCCATAATCACCTTAGAATAACATTCATTCAATTACTTGTAAAATTAATATAGATAGATCACATAGCTAGATAATATTAACCAAAAGGGGTACACATATAAGTTCATGCCCATGGCTCAAAAGTGTAGGAAAACAATAAAAAAGGTATCAACTATCTAGTATTAAACCCCATAATAACAACAACATATATATAAAAAATGAGCCATTATTTGGACTCATCAAGGAGTTGTCAAAATTTCTTAAAGCTTCTAATGGTCTTCGGCAAGGGGATCCTCTTTCCCCATAATTATTCATTATCATGGCTGAAGGGTTGGGCAAATTTATTGAGTTTCACGTGAGGCAATGTCTGATTTAGGGATGGAGCTGGAGTAATTCAATGCTGCCTTATTTTCATCTTCAGTTTGTAGATGATACTACCTTGGTGGGAATGGCTAGGATTAATGAAGTAGTGCATTTTTAGAAAGCTTTGGACACTTATTTGGAAACTCTGGGGAAAAAAATTAATGAATATAAATCTTCTATCTTTTTATTTAATACCCCTCGACCTATCCAGAACAAGATTGCCTAGATTCTTGGATTCCAGATTAGATATCTTCCCTGTGTGTATCTTGGGATTCTCATTATGGTTGGAGCACAAAGAAGGGATTTCTAACAGGGGATCTTAGACAAGTTTCACATGAAATTCAACCATTGGAATTATAGATGGATTTCCTCTGTGGGCCATGTGACTCTTCTAAATTCTATGGTTCATGCTTTGTTTATTTATATATGTTTTTTGCAGGTTGCTCCTGCTAGCTTTGTTAAAGAGTTTGATGCACTTTCTCACCAATTTTTATGTTCTAGTAATTTCCTTTATGCTCTTTTCTGGATGGATTCTTGGGATGTTCATACTCCTATTATGCACGAGTTTCCTCATCTTCTGCCTCTTTTCAATAATTTGTCTGAAGCTGACTAGAAAAAGGTTGAAGATTCTAAGATTGTTAAGATTATGGGTCAGTTGGAGGTGGCTTAATGGAAAGATCCTTAGGAGGGGCCGGGTGAGGGAAATGCGGAAGATCGCCAAAAACTTGTTAAGATCCTAGCAAGTAGGCTTTGCATATCTCTTAAAGGGAGGTATAGTTTAGCATGGGGTCTTGATCCTAAAGGAAATTTCTCTATCACTTTGGGCTATCTGGAGTTTGATAGGAAGCACTATGGTTATACTAGTGTACCTTGGTGGAATCAGGCTTGGAATAAAATATCTTGGCCAAAATGTAATATTTTCTTATGCTTATTGGCTCAAGATAAGTGTCTCGCTTGGAGGAATCTGTGTAAGAGGGGCTTTCATGGTCCTTTTATTTGTGTCCTTTTCTATAATATAAAGAGTGCACTTCTCATCTTTTCTTTCAATTCCTGTATTCTAGAGTGATTTGGCATTGGTGGTGGGAGGCATGGAGTCACACTTATATTCATGCTACCTCTTTAGTAGAATTTTGGGAAATTTTGGGAAGACCTCTAGCTAAAACCTCTTTTCTCCAGGTTGCTTGGGTGATTGGTCCTACTCTCATTCTTTGGAATCGTTGGTTGGAAAGAAATTACAGTTATTTTAGGATATCAAATTGGGTGAGACTCAAGTATGGAGGAAAATTGTTAGTATACTTTGGGTAACTATCTCTACAAAATGTGACCTTTATGTGGTGATTGATCCTTGTGACCATGATGTTATTAAGAATTTGCATTTGGGGGAATGTAGTGGGGCTTTCAAGGCTAGTAAAAGAACTCAACATGCCAAAAAAATATTCATAGGGAAGGGAGATGACTTCCTCCTCCTAGGGGGAGTTTTAAAATTTAATACAAATGGTTCTTCCCACGGGAATCCTGGACATGCAGGGATTGGGGGCATTGGGAGGGACAATGATAGTGCTGAGTTATTTATTTTCTCTATTTACAAATGGAAGTAATGTAATAATTTGATGGAGGGCTTGGCTATTTTACATGTTGTTGAAAGAAGATGCTCCCTTGGATGGAGAAGAATTATTTGTGAGTCTGATTCTAAAGATTATTTTAAATTTTTTGAATGAGTGAAGGCTAGGTTGAGTTAATTGGTAGATTGCTTTAGTGACTACTCAGATTTTGAACCTTTTCATTTCCTTGGATTGAGTTTCTTTTTGTCATATACCTAGGGAATGGAACAAAGTGGTAGATTGTTTGGCTAAATGAGCTTCTAAGCATATTGATGGCTAGGATGTCAAGGATTGGGGATTACTACCTCCAAATTATTCAGAGACGTTGAAAAAGTTAATTATGGGGGATAAAAATATGTAATGTTCTGCTCTATGATGTACTTCTTGCTTTCTACTAAATAAACTTTTACCCCTTCTTTCAAAAAAAAATGCATTGCAATATTGAAAATATATTTTTCAAATAAACTAAAATAATTGCGTGTGTTTTTTCATTGATTTAGTTATTTATTTTAGACTAGCAAAACTTAATTTATGTTAATTCATTTAATTTTTCAAAAATTATAAAGGATATAACTCTTAAGAAATGTTCTATCTATTAGAAAATACAATAAAACATACAACTAGTAAAACATTTTGTTTATAGAATTTTAGTACTATTGATAATTTCATATTTTAAATTTGCAAAGTGATGAAATCTAGTGTAACATAATATATCTACATTCTAGGTGCTAATGTAACAATATCATGATATGGAAGAGAGTGTAACATAATGATCAAATAGAAAACGTATACAAAGAAATCAAATAAACTTTGGCCGAAGTACCTTTTTGGGTTAACTATCGATAGATAAGTTTAAGTGGAAACTCACATGTCTCTAAAAACTTACCCTTCTATTTTGTCCATAAATGGCATCTGTATGACCTCACATAATTAAAAAAATCATTTAAAACACAAGAATAAGTCTATGCATACACAGCTACAACACAAAACTACTTGACATTTATGCACAAACATAAAACAATACAGTTACAAATATGCATACAATGTTTCATTATCTATCATATAATTGTTAAATCAGGAGTGACTAATAGATATCATCATTTGATAATAAATGATAACTAATAATTTTGTGTAATATCAAAAGTAAAATACACTCTTGAACCCTTTTAACATATTAATGCATATCTACTTGATGAATTTTATGATTATTCCAAAACTTTATATAGAGTAGACTATGATTCATTAATAATTAATAAGTACTACGTGAAATTTAAATCAATAATGAAAACACTATAATAACAAAATAAAATCTAACATCACTAAGTAAAAGAGATTACATGTTTCCTTTCATTCTCAAAGAACCATGAACTATACAAAGAAACTAAATTTACTTAATGAGTAAGTCACCCTATTATAACCTTCTCTCTATACAAAGAAACTAAATTAACTTAATGGGTAAGTCACCCTAGTTATAACCTTCTCTTAAATTGGTTCTCTATATAGATCTAATTCTTTCACATAATTAGCTACTACCTTTAAATATGAGATAGTTCCCTTTTAATATAAATCAAACAAGATAGTACCACTTGGTTATCTAGCCTAATACCTACTAGAGTTATTTCCTAGATAATGGATAAGCATTACATGTCAACTTTCTTGATAATAGTTAAATTAATTACTCTAAGAATGTATCTCACTCAAATGATATCTATAAAATTGCATGAATATAGTATAGATCATACTAAGACTTTATTGCCTTACTCCTATGTTGATTCAACGAGACTCCTTATTTCTTAGAAATCTACATTCTCTTACTACATGATACCAATGTCTAGGCATGATATTGTATATATAACATAATAAGAATTAAAAGCAATTCTTATGTAAAGATCTAACAACTCACATCTATGATCAATGTTGTAAATGATAAATATGCAAATACCTTTAATAATTCCATCTCTACCTTTTAGATCAATGATTATCAAATAAAGAAGCCACTTAATACAACAATCACTTGATTACTATTTTTTTTATAATATTACTGATTCATGAAAAGCCATGCATAAATGTTTAAATATCTATATTATATGGTCTACGTTGGTCAAACGTATACATAAATGTATATTGATTTGAATACTTGGTAAAATATTTCAAAATGTGAGACTCAAGTTAAATATCAGTTAATATAAAACATTATGTGAAGGTTGAAGACACCTAAAACAAACTTTAAATGAACTTAAACAAATTGTAAATCATTAGAATGATGTTTGTAAATCTCCAACACAAACAATTGAATTTTTCTAATGTAAAATATATATAAATAGTACACTTACTCCATTGCATTAAAACCACAACAAAACATCTAAAATTGGATGAGCTATCAAAGTAAACATTGCAAACCTTCAAGTTAAAATCATAAGGGGGGAAGATAAGCTTTTAAAAAAAAGTAGGAAAATTACTCCATTAGCTTATACTTAACCTAAATTGACAAAAGTTGAATACAAATGAGTAGTAACATTGAAAGACAAGACACCGCTTTGTCGAGGCATATACAACTACACTACGAGGGAATTTCAATCATCTAACAAATCATAGGTCAAATGGGGAGAGATCAAATGATTCAAATAAATGGCCTTCCCAAACAAAGACTTGGGTTCAAACCCCATGAGACATAATAAATGCTAGCAAGTTTAATAAATCAAAACACCACAACCAAAGAAAGCATTATAGTTTCTATTTCTGACATATAAAAATGAAATGTTGTGTAAGGAATGAATGTTTAGGTAATTTTGAGAAAAACATACAAGAACTCATTAGTTTGGATAACATTCAACTTAAGGGAAGGATTATATATAATATCAACCCTTTCTATGAAATTAAAGACAACAAGGCCATTCTATGAAATTAAAGACAACAAGGCCATGCAAGAATTTGACAGATAGATATCTAAAGCTAAATAGAGGGAAAATATCTTCTCAATATTTTTTTGCATATAAGGATTCTATCATTCATAAATTTATGTTATTAAAGCATTAAGAACAAGTAGGTCTTCATGGTAAAGAAGTTATGACAAACCTATTGGACCTTTAAGGAATGCATAGAAAAGGGAACAATGGCACTAGGAAACCATGATTCTATTCATGGAAGGAAGGTACGATCAAAATTAAGAGAAGACACCAACAATTTTAAATTCAACACCACAGAAATATGAAGCTACTAAAGTTCTATTGTTTCTTGAATTAGCAAGGCTCCCTATTGACAATAATGCAATATTATTATATCATCTATAAAATGAAAAAGAACTTATTTATCTATATCCAAAAATCTCAGTGGATTCTTTGGCATATTGTCATGCTTTCTCCTCTTGTCAACACTCCTCCCTTGTGTCTTTCAAACACCAATACCCTTCTAATAGACCAGCCTTCCTTTATAATTAGATCTTCATTGGTGTATATTATGGCGAGAGGTTTTCTCCCCGAGCTTGATCCTCACATGATTCTTTCCATCCTTTTGAGTCAAGCTCAAATAGGCATGTGAGAAATTTACAAATTCTTTAAGAAAAATGAGTCTAATGAAAATGAAAAGTCTCAAAGATATGTAATAAGGTTAAGTAAGAGAAGTATATCACTCACATAAATAAAATCCCAAAATGATCTCGCTTCTCCTCCCTCACGAATAAAGTTTGTCTTGATCCTTCATTTTTTAGTTTTTTATAATCCCTTCTATCTTATAAGGTAATAACTCATAATGATTTCATACATATAACTAGTGACAATTTCATGTCTAAAACAATCATTCACATTAAATATAACTAGCACTTGCACATTTGAGGGGTGCAATGGTTACGTCGATGGTAAAATGTATATCAAATTATGATATTGTTATATATTTATAGATCTCTATCCCTCTCTATTTCTATATCCATATGTCTCTCTCTAACTCACACACTCTCCCTATCTACCTCCCTATCCTTACCATTATATATTTCTTAATCACACACATAGACACTCCTTTCTCCCTCCCTATCTCTATCTTATCTTACCCCTCTCTTTACCTTTCACCTCTCTCTATCTATATCCCATTTTCACTATTTCTCTTTGATCTATCCTATCTATCTATCTATCTACCTCATATATCATTATCATTCTATCTCTTTATCTCCCCCCTCTCCTCTCTCCTCTTCCTTTTTTCTCTCCCTCCCACTCCCTTCCTCTTTGTCTCTCCCTTCATATCTCTTTCATTGATACACACATATTCTCTCTCCCTATGTTTATCTCTATCGATCTTTTCACCTCTATATCTCTCTTCTCTCTTTCTATTATTCATCTTTCTCGCTCTCCCCCTATGCACAAGGAAAAAGCAATAAATTGAACCAACCCACAAAAACAAAATGGCCTCTGCATAGCGAGTCATCCATAATATCAAATAAAGTTTGTTCCTCTTTAGAAGATTTTCCAAGGGCTATAGTCATTGTAATCCTCCAATTTAACTATTCCAACCTTTTCTGAGCAACCTATTTGATAGAAAGGGTATACATTGTTTTATATTTCAAATATTTATGGACAATTTATCATCCCTTTCAATAAATTGGGTTTTGAAGATTCCTTATTGGCACAAATTTTATTCAGTTAAACCGAACTAATATAATATAAGTAAATGCATGATAACCCGAAGTTGTTTATATTCTATTTTTTTCTTATCCTATAAATTATATTCTGAATGTAATAAATATCAACAAAATACCAAAAAGATTTGATGAATTTCCATACCCTGTTGCAAAGCTCCCATTTTGGTACACGCATGGAGATTACTGGCAAATGTTAAGTATGGGTTTACACCTGCTAGTTGCATTTGCTTGAAAATTTCTAAAGCCTTTTCACCAAATCCATTTTGTGCATATCCTGCAATCAAAGCATTCCACGACACCACATTTATTTGTGGCATTTTGCCAAATAGCTCACCTGCCTTCCACATAGGCCTGAAATTTGATGACTGTAATGGTCGTTTTTACACTTTTGAACTGTATATGACAACTTGAATTTTTTTTAGACCGTATGGATTGACAAGCTATATTTTTATAAAACCGTAAATATGACACTATAAATTATGAATAAACTGTAAAAATTTATTTTAGGCAATATAATATTTTAGTTTATAATATAAGTATATGTTATTTTAAAATATTTATGATAATAAATAAATTTATTTAGATATTTAAAATGAATTTTATAATTTTATTTTCTTTTTAGCACAAATAAAAGTTTCTATAAATTATTTGCAAACAATTTTTTACAGTTTGCATACATGTCTTCCATACCCTGTTCCAAATCCCCCATTTTCAACATGGATCAAATCTGAAAGGAAATTTAAAAAAAAAAAAATAGAAAGGAAAATATGTATAACTACTCGGCATGTTTTTGTAATACACTCCAAATAATTTCATCAAATTTTAAAAAACATATCTAAATAAGCAGGCACATCATAATCTGAATTGTATTTAGCACTGTATTTGGAATACCCATCAGAATAAACATCACGCTCACACACTTTTGGTATTTTAAAGTGCACTCCCAATTATTTCACACCCCTGAACTGCTCAAATTTAGACATCATATCTAAATAAACAGGCACGGCATATCAGAATTATATTTAATTAATTTTTAGCTCTGTATTTGGAATACCCATCAGAATAAAAATTCAGACAAAACCTCAATTCACTCCTGTCGAATTCCCAAACCTCCGTATTTGCAAAACGCTACGAAAACTACAAAAGGCAGCCAGAACACCATTACCTCCTTCAAATTTTCCAGACAATTAAGACCCAGAAAATTCATTAAGTAAGCTTAGTTAGAAAATCCATGCGTGGAACAAATGCAAATCTCCTGTGAGCAATGAAAGAATGGAGTTTTTGTGCTTGTGCAAGCGCGTTCTTGAGAATACAGTCTGCAATAATTGAAGATACATAGAATTGTCTTCAGGGGGAATGTGTGTAATAAGCAGAATGTGCTTGTAGTGAGATGTGATTGTCCTTGTGTGGTCATCCTGGCAAACCCAAAATCTGCAGCACAGGCATTCATTTCATCATCGAGGAGAATATTAGTGGCCTTGATATCTCTATGATTGATTGAAGGCTGGACCTCGTAATGCAGATAACACAACCCTTGAGCAATGTTCTTCCTCTGCTCCCAACTCACAGTCCCCTGTTTCACCCAAAAATGTGTTCATCGAGGCTCCCATTAGCCATGAAATCATAAATTAGGATAGAGATACTGCAGAGGCCAAGAGATTGAAGATGCCGCGGGTATTTTGAAATAGGAACCCAAATGCTTGTCCATTGTGGGTGCCTGCAACACTGAGAATGTGCTCATGGCCGCCGCGGGATTTGAACATGAGACCTCGGGAAAATGCTATAGCACAGCCGAGGAAGAATCTCCTTGAAGACGAAGCTGCCAGTGAAAGGGAAGCGCTCTACTGTTTATTGAGAAAACAGTGAAAAATCACACCTTTACAAATTGATTTTTCTCTTTTTTTTGTTTCTTCTTTTCTTTCTAAATATTATCTACAAAATTTATTATTAATGATTCTATTTAAACATGCTATTTATGATGGCTGCTAAAAAAAAACCATAAAATTTGATAATCATGAAGCCACTAGCTCCACAAATTACTCCTATTTTTTTTTGCAGCTGTAGCCAAAATAAGCTATTTGATACCAATTTTAAATAAAATAACAAAAAAAAAAACTGTAACATATAGAAAGAAGGGTTTTAACAACATTGCATAATTTTAATAGAATCAACAAAAGAACCATTGATAGAAAAAGGATACCCAGAATAGAAACATCCTAGGGTTTAAATAAAAGTAACCAATGTAATCTTGGCCTTTAAAAGACCAATTATATAAATTGAATGTCTGGCATTGTTTTCTTGCTATACCAATAAATATTTAAATAGTCTCACAACATCTAAGGGTTGTTATGACACCCTAGTCCTATTCCTTACTCCCACATTTTTCTCCTCTCTTTCTCTAATTTATTCTCCCAAAACTATTCCCCATTCAATCACCCATCATTTGCCACCCTTCTCACCTCTCTATCAAGCCAAGCCAAGAGCAACCTCCTAAGGAGGTAATTTTTTAAGACAAATGTGGGCATAATTTCTTCAAAACATGCTAGATAACCACATAAAGAAGGGATGTCATGCCTTATTCATGACATAAACATCCTTCTTCCTGATCATACATTCCTTTGCACTGACCCATGCTATGCCTATTGAATTATCCATGTCCCCTCCCTCTATTAGGTTTGGTTGCCATTCTCATAATTTATCGATTTTGCATTACATTCTCTATTTCTTATTTTCTATTTGTATTTTCCATTTTTGTTCAAATTTGATGCACAAGGATAATTTTATAAATCCTTTGCTAATTGTCCTCCCAAGTATATTGAAACATATTTATTTGTATAGGTTTTATTTTACATTTTCAATTATATTTTATTTATTGTTTATATATTTAATATGTATATATTTCATTTAATTAGTTTTTCTTTAATAAGATTATTATTATCCAAAGCCTATTGTTAATAAAGATATAGTTCATTATCAATGTTTCCAAACATCGGTAATGATTAAATAATTGTGATTGAAAGGATGTCTAGGAATCTAGGGTTAAACAAGTCATACTTTGGTAAAACTGACAAGCCAGGTCTAGACACTAAAATGGTATGACAATTTTTCTATCTCTCATCACGTTGTCACAAAATCCACTTCACCTTGTACCCCGAGTACCTATAACCAACCATAATTTTCACAAGCCCACGAACCATTTCATTAGTTCAGGTTAGTCGTAAAATATAATCAATACATTGAATTCAATAGATACATGATAATGATAGTGTTATAATAATATTCATTAATATCAACATTAAAACTTATACCCATCACTTAACATAATATATTCATAATCAAAACATAATTTCACTTAACATAAGGTCATAAATTTAATGAGGTTTCCAAGGGGATATGCCATACTCCCCTCCTCAAGGTTAAGTCGAATCAATTTATTGAAACAACTATGGATAGTTTAACTTAATTATATTTCCATATTCCCAAGTGGCTCCATGTTCCCCATATTGATCTTTGTTGGTGTAATTAATTATTCACCTAATTACACTTTACTTAAGCTTACTTAGGATAATGCATAACATATTAGTTTGCATATGTGACACTTAGGAAGATGAACATTTAGTTGCACATGGTGTAGAAGAAATTTCACTTTAGGTGGTGATAGTAGTTATCACATCCACTTTATGTGTTGTCTCCACCTTTAGTGCGCTTATCGCTTTATCATCCTCCACATTGTTGCACATGTTTTCACATACTTCATTGCACAATGGAGGATGATCTGTCTTTGTTGGACATGTGATTCCACCTTGTGTAGGTGATAATTTATCTCCTAGTTATCATGTTCACTTATTGTCTTGCCTATATAAGAAAGCCCATCTACATTGTACTTAGTTCACTTCTATGGTTCAGTCATTGCACAATTGATAAGAATACAATTTATTTTTGACCATTTTTCCTCTCTTGATTTTTTGCTAATCATTGCATTCTATATCTTGGGTTGTTGCTATAGGAAAATTCTCACATTGTATTAGAGCTATTAGAGCACCATTATGTAATCTACTTGGAGAGATCTTGGTGCATTTGAAGGAGGGTACATTTGCAAATCTAAGGACCAACATTTTTTGGGAGCGTTTTGAGCCAGATCTAACATCACCATTGCGTTTGGGAGGTTTTTTCAGTGAATCTTGACTATAAATTTACCCTTATTGGACGAAATTTATTTTCAGGGAAAAAAATTAGTAAGATAAAGTCATATGAATCGATGTCTTGACAACACGATCTTAAAAAAATAAATTATTTCTACATTTTTTTAAATTATTTGCAGGTGTTTGTAAATATTTTATCAAACAATATATTTTAGGGAGGTCTGCAGACCCCTCTTTGTTATTTTTCAGATCTTTCATAGGCCATAACTATTTATTACCTACTCATTGGTGACGAACACCATACAACCTCCCAACCACCACAACCGACTCACCGAGGGTCATTTACATGATAATCAACATTTGTTCCATATAAAACACAAAAGTGTTAGTTTTAGGATGCTTGTGGGACTGAAGTCCCAAGGAGATAGACTGGTTACCCTACACATGCCACATGGCACTATCTCACAAACACATGCAACACATGAAAATAGGCGAGCATTTTTGCTTCCATCTGATCCCATTTATGACACATGAAAAACAACCAATAGTGTCATACAAGTGTACAAAAACTCTACAATGAACCATCACATCAAATATACGACACCCATGTAGTGTCCACACAACAGTCTGATACATTCCACGCGGACCCCTCCCACGCTTGCCACATGATGCAGTCAAGGATGGAGAAACCTCAAGGAGATAAGTCCAATCCTTGCAGCCAATACAATACAATGAAAATAATAATCCAAGATGGATAGAAATGAGAGATCAACCTTTTATTATTATCATAAAATCATTTACAACAGATCTACAACATGCAATCTCTCACGCCAAACATACAAGCTTGATTATGACCAAAAAACCCTTACAAACCCTAGCCAAACTAATGCCACATAATCTTATGAAGATCACTTGACCCTTAGGAACAAGTCCACAAGCTTATAAAGTAATGGCGACATCAGTTGGCCTAGAAAATATCACATTTTCCAGTAATCAAGAAAATGTGTTACAATAAATAGGTCAGGACCCAAAATCATTAGGTTCAACCTCCAATGTAATAAATAAGAGATGTGATCATACAATAAAGTCAACCTCAAATGTAACAATGAGCTGGCATGATCACATATGGATATTCCCATCAGAAGATCAGAAAATGATTGGAATAACAACGAATGACTGGGAAAATGGAGAACAAGAAATTTAAGCAAAGAATCTACAAAATATCACACACGATGAATCCAAATAATATGTGATCATAGGATAAGGTCCAACACGAAGCCACAAACACATTGTAGAAACTGCAACATAAAAGAACAAGTACATATCGACCACTAATAGAAACACGAGACTGATCAACGATAAAACAAATATTTTAGTTTGATGCAAGATTGCTAAGATCCCAAGATGCTCCTGCACCAGACACCTAGGGTATTTAAAATGTGAGTCTCTCACCTTACTAGGGCCAAAGGAAAACCAAAATGGTCAACCTCAGCCTATGAAATCCATGAAGAATCATTCACTAGTCTATCCTTCCATTTGACAAGATGTTCCATAAATTGCTTACCTCTTGTACTTTGACCAATTCTCCTATCCAAAACATGCTCTGTCTGATCCATCTGCTTCTTAGAATATTTTTTCCCAACATATGATCCTTCACTGCTACTGCAATCTGATTCATGATACTCATACAAATATGCAACATTGAAAACTAGTGATATATCCATGTCCTTTGGTAATTCCACTTCATATGCATTCCCTGAGTCAAATTTCATCAAGATCTTACAAGGACCAAACTTCTTCATCCTCAACTTGGTATAAGTACCAACATGAAATCTACCCTTCTGCAAGTATACCGTAACTTCATCTCCAGCCTGAAATTCCTTATGTCTTCTCTCCTCTTATAAACTTGAATCATTTCCTCCAAATGATGTCTCACTCCTTCTGGAGCGATCTCATAACCTCAGTAAATTCCTCTCCTTCAGCACTCTTCTTAACATCATGATTGATATCCCTTAATTTTGCTACTCCTTTTGGATTAAGCCCAATAACCACTTCAAATGGTGTCTTCCATGTGCTCCTATCTACTAAATTGTTATAAGAAAACTCTTCTTATGGGAAAACTAAATCCCAATTTCCAAACTAATCTCCAACTAAACACCTCAACAAGTTCCCTAAAATCTCATTCACAACCTTTGTCTGTCCATCAGTTTGCGGAAGAAAAGTAGAACTAAACTTCAAATCAGCTTTCATCTTCTTCCAAAGTGTCTTCCAAAAATAGCCAACAAACCTATTATCCCTTTCTGAAACAATGCTCTTAGGTAATTCATGTAATCTCACATTCTCCTTGAAAAATAAATGAGCTACGTGCACTGCATCTGTAGTCTTCTTACAAGGAATGAAATGTGTCATCTTAGAAATTATCTACAACCACAAAGATAGAATCATAGCATCTCTATGTTCTAGGTAAGCCAAGTACAAAATCCATACTAATCTCCTCCCAAGGTCTGATCGATATTGTTAAAGGTGTATACAACCCCACATTCTAACTACTACCCTTCGCAACTTGACATACCTTACAACTCTGTACATAACTCCTCACATCCTTATAAAATTGTGGCCAAAAGTAATTCTCACTTACCAAAGCTATTGTCTTATCAATGCCAAAATGTCCTGCTAAACCTCCACTATGTTTCTCCTTAATTAGATTATCTCTCATGGAACTCCTAGGTATACATAATTGGCTACCTTTGAATAACATTCCATCACATGGATGAAATAATCCAACCACTTACTTTTGTCTGAAACAATAGGTTCCTTACAAGCCTTCCTAGGTTCATTAAATTCTGGATCTTCCTCATACAATACCTTCAATTCATCAAACCCCAATACTGCAATCTTCATCTCAGTCAACAAAGTCCTTCTCCTACTCAAATAATCAAAAAATTTAATTGACACACCACTCTTATATTTCAACACAAATGTATATCTCTACATAATATCAACCCATCTCATATGTATTTGATCAACTTACCTTGGGTGCTCAAATACTTCAATGCTTGATGATCAGTATACAATACAAACTCCCTAGGTAACAAATAATGTCTCCATTTCTTCAAGGCTTTAATTATAGCTTAGAATTATTGATTATACAATGGATACCTTCTCTTAGCATCATTCAATTTCTCGCTAAAATAAGCAACATGTCTTCCTTCTTGAGTCAAGACAACTCTAATTGCATTTCCACTAGAATCATAGTCTACTTGAAATACCTTATTAAAATCAGGTAAAGCTAACACTGAGTTTTCTAGAACCTCCTTCTTAAAAAATTCAAAACTCCTTTGTGCTCCACGTGTTCATTTTACCTCCTTTCTATCTCCTCTCATAGTTTCATTCATCACTCCATAGATTGAACTAAAGTTCCTGATGAACTTCTGATAGAAACTAGCCAACCCATGAAATGATCTTACCTCTCCAAAAATCCCTGGTGTAGCCCACTCAACAATGGCTTTCACTTTCTCAAGATCCATCTTCAATCCTTCAACAAACATTACAAATCCCAAGTATACTAACTCCTCCTTCATGAAAGTATACTTCTTGATGTTTATCAACAACTTCTCTTCCCTCAACCTCTTCAATACTTGTTTAACATGCATTAAATGTTTCACTTTTCTCTTACTGAAAATCAATATATCATCCAAATACACAATGAAAAACTTACCCAAGAATCTCTTTAGGACTTCATTCATTAGCCTTATGAAAGTACTAGGTGCATTAGACAATCCAAAAAGCATTACCAACCACTCATACAATCCTTCATTTGTCTTAAATGCAGTCTTCCACTTATCACCTTCTTTGATTCTAATATGATGATATCCACTCTTCAAGTCTACCTTGGTGAAATACTTAACTCTACTCAAACAATCCATCAAATCATCCATCCTTGGCAAAGGAAACCAATACTTAATTATAATTTGGTTGATAGCTCTTGAGTTAGTACACATCCTCCATTGTCCATCCTTCTTAGGTGCTAACACTACATGCACTACACATGGAATCAAACTTTCTCTTATCAACCCTCTCTGCAACAAATCTTGCACTTGCCTATTGATTTATTCATTCTCTGTCAGTGTCACCCTATATGCTGCTCTGTTAGGAAGACTAGCCCATCGTATCAAATCCATGCAATGACTAATACTTCTCACTGGTGGTAATCCATCAGGTACATTATCAGATATGATGTCAACATACTCATTATACAACCCAGTGATTTATTTAGGATGTTCTTCTACCAAGAAATTCTTCATAGACTCCTTAGGTACTAAAGAAAAACACACATTATTATGCTTCATGCCATCCAAAAAATTCATGTCATCTACTAAAAAATTGGTAACAATTTTTGTCTCATCCTATTAGCAACACTAGTGTAAACATTCTTTCTACCATCATGTATAGTTTGCCTATCATACTGCCATGGTCTACCCAACAAGATATGACACACATCCATATGGATAATATCACACAAAACTTCATCATAATACTTCCCAATCTTGAATTTAACTAGGCATTGTTCACTTACTAGTACCTTGTGTTTATCTTGTATCCATGCAATCTGATAGGGTTTAGGGTTCTCAAACCTCTACAACTTCAGTTTGTCAATCAAGTCCTCTAAAGAAAGGTTATAAAAATTTCCACTGTCTATGAAAATATTACACACATTGATTTGTACCTTATATCTAGTTCTGAATAGATTCTTTCTCTGTATAGACTCTTTCTTTTGTTCTCTATGGTATAGGATTCTCCTATTCATCAAGGTTGCACCTTCCTCTACTTGATTTTTGTTCACTGAATCAGTGGACTCTTAATCAACAAATGTTGTTCTCCTATTTCCTTTTTCCTTCTTTCAGAGTTACCTTTCTTGCATTCAAATTCTCTATGTCCTGCTTCACCACATTTAAAACAAGTGCCACTAAACTTACTCCTTTCACCACTACCTTGTCCTTCATTCTGATAGGAAGTCCTATCATTCCTACTATAATGTGCATTGTCCTTAACTTCTAACTCACTTTTTCCCTTATCTACCTCTTTGGAATCTTCCTCCTCTTCCTCTTTGTCTTTTCTCATGCCTTCTGTTCAGCTTCTCTTCAGCCTTCAAGGCCCACTTGTAAGCCTCTTCCACACTCCTAATCTGCAATAGACTGATTTCATCTTGTATGGACATCCTGAAACCATTTAGATACCAAGAAACTTGTTCAGCCTCATCATATATATGACCGGATCTTATGTTCAACTTGTAGAATTCTTTAGTATAACTTTTAGCACTTAGGTATCTTTGCTTCAAGTTCTGTAACTTTCTAAAAAAACAAACTTGGTAGTCCTCAGTTAAAAACTTAGCCTTCAACTTATTCACCATCCTATCCCAAGATTTGATCTTGTCTTTACCCGGTCTCTATTGATATGTCTGCAAATGTTCCCACCATAGGGATGCATGTCCTTTTACCTTAATGTAGGCATACATTACCTTCTTCTCTTCATTAGTTCCCTCAAGTTCAAAATAATTGTCAATCTTGGGTATCTAATCTATCAATTCATCAACATCTAGGTTGTCATGATAATAAGGTGGGTTGAAATGAGGTCTCCTATTAACATTAGTCAAGGCTCTAATGAATCTCTCATCTTCATGATTCAACTCCGGCTGTGCCTCATTATTCTCTCCTTCCATTGCTGGTTCCTGATTTTGTTCAACTCCTTCTTTATCACTTGCATCTTCTATATTTTTTCCTCTCCTCTTAGTAGTCTTTACTACTTCCAATCTGATAGAAATTTGTCTCAACAAGTCTAACAACACTGGATTTTCATTCCCAGCTCCACTCCTAGCATTTCTCCTAGCCATTTTCATAATCCTTAGTAGTTGTATCTTAGATCCTTTCAACTACCACCCCACAAGAAAACCCTAGGTTGCAATTTAACCCTGCTTTGATACCACTTGATGGAGTCAAGGATGGATAAACCTCAAGGAGATTAGTCTAATCCTTGCAGCCAATACAACACATTGGAAACAATAAGCCAATATGGATAGAAATGAGAGACCAACCTTCTATTATTATCAAAAAATCATTTACAATAGATCTGCAACATGTAGTCTCACATGCCAAGCATACAAGCCTGATTATGATAAAAAAAACCCTTACAAACCCTAGCCAAACTAATGGAAAATAATATTATGAAGATCACCTGCCCCTTAGGAACAAGTCCATAAGCTTATAAAGCAATCACAACATCTATCAGCCCAGAAAAGGTCACATTTCCCAATAATAGAGAAAGTGTGTTACAATAAATAGGTTAAGACCCAAAATCATCAGGTTCAACCTCCATTGTAAGAAATAAGAGATGCGATCATATAATAAAATAGGCCTCAAACTTAACAATGAGTTGGCATGATTGTGTGTGGAGATTCCCATCATAAGATCGAAAAATGATCGGAAAACACAATGACTGACTGAGAAAACGAAGAATAGGACATTCAAGTAAAGAATCTATAAAATCTCACGAATGAAGAATCCAAATTATTATCAATCATAGGATAAGGTCTAACACAAAGCCATGAACACACTATAGGAACTACAACACAAAAGAATAAGTACATATTGACTGCTAACAAAAATACCACATTGATCAACAGGAAAACAAAAAAATTTGTTTGATGCAAGATTGCTAAGATCCCAAGATGCTCCTGCATCACCACATCATCTCGACCACCACATAGAACACTACATAAGTGGATCTATCACATCATTAGGTGACATCACATCTACATGTTTTGCATATTTAGCACATCTATACAACCACATCAAGTGCCTAATCAATTATCTGTAGGACTTGTTGGAATTATATTGGAATGATGTACTGAGAGGGGAGGGGTGAATCAGTACCTCTAAAACTTTTCTTGGTTAGCCCATTAATCCTTTGTCATTAGTTTGTAAATTATCTTATCTAACTGTTCATCTTTCTTTATGTATATGCAATCATAACATATGTTCTTTAATAAATAACCATACAAGAAACATTCATGAAAATAGATAACACATGACACAAGATATGATATCGCAGAAAACTCATGTTAGGAAGTAACAATTGCTGTGGGGATTGTTACCAACAAGACTTCACTATCTGCAGATAAGAAGGGGCCGGTTAAGGCTTCCAATTGGTCACTTCTGATGACCTACCTTGTTAGGAGTATTATAGTGGAGACCTGTTAAGATCTACTTCGTTTGAAGCTTTAGCAACACTGTTAAGTGTGCACTCTGTTAAGAGATTTGTAAAGAACGGTTAAGTCCACCTTCTATAAAAGGATTTTAGATATGATGCACTTGTTAGAATGCAACTACATAATTCTTTGATCTGATGATGTATGCAATCTCTAATTGCTGATAACAGATCCAATAAAGCTTCCTATGTATGAGTAATCATCTTTTCATAATTGAATAATACCTTTGTCTGTACGTTGGTAGCCTCTATGTGTTCTTGATAATTGGTGTGATCTATTTCTAAAATTTGCATGAATTCTGCCTTCTACTCCTTAGATGCTCTTCGTGGCTATCAACAACAATGAATTCATAATTCACAATTGATTGAACATCTATTTATACTAGATTTTAGCTCTATTCTTGATTCACGCTTTCGCAAGTTAACTCTAGATCCAAGGTTTACAAATTAACCTTGATATTTAGTTAGATATATTTTAGATCTGTTAGGATGCTTTAAAACATTTACATTATGCTTTCTTGACCCTCAAGTAATGATTTAAAACAAATTAAAACTCTAAAAATAGAATTGCAATGCTTTATCTGACGTGTAAAACTCAGATCCATTATTTGCGGGTTCTCTAACTGACTCTCGGTTCTGATGGTCGGGCTTATCTGTCAGTCAGTCAGTTTTCTTTGCCGTCGGTGTTCCTTTCTTGAAGTGCTCATCGGGTATGCTTTTTCTGATCCGTTGGTTTTGTTCTCAAAACCATATCATCGCTGATGTCCTGTTTACTTCGTCGGTGCAACACTTGTCAGTGTTCATTGGTCAATTCCATACTTAGCATTTTCTTGTGACCTTTTTGTTCTATCAGGTATGCTTGTTGTTTGCTGGTTATGCTTGTAGTCCACCGGTTATGTTTGTACCAATGATCTCTGTCAATGTTTTTCACTAAGTGTACTAATGGCAAAATTAATGTCATCAATCTCCCCCTTTGACATTAGTATCAAAAACATGATATGTGCAACATACTGAATGTATTAGTATGTACACCTGTGTATACTCCTTCCTTAGTCATTTGAATGACTCCCCCTATGTATATGTTGATAAGTGTAAGTATATATACATTTCCTTGTGTACTTTTCTTTCCCCTTTTATTTGATATATAGTACATAACTATCTTTACATATATGTTCCTTCTGTACATACATTTCTATTCTTCCTTTTTTTATAATAAAGGCAAAGGTACTTACAGCTTGTCAAAAAGGTGGGAATGTGAGGACTTGATCTCCTCCATCATATTTTCCCATTTATCCTTTAGCATTTTTAGAGCCATGTGCTCAAGTGATATTCGTACGTGTATATCATAGATGTTGTCTACTACAGACATCTCTGGGGTTGCAATTAAGTTTCTTGCTTCATAAATATACTGTTGTAGAATAGTAAGATTAGGCAAGATGTGTGCCTGTAGTTCGGTAATCTCACCTCTTAATTGTGTTTCAGCATACCATATTTCTTGCCTTAGCCTATTAGCCTCAATGACCTTATCATGATGCGTCTTGATACTGTCTGCATTTGAGGTTAGGCTTTGTGCACTCGTTGTGACATTAGAATCTATTTCTTCTAACTTGTCACTATTTTATTTTGTAAACTTTTCAAGTGTGCACATATTTTGAACTAAGGTAATTTCCTTAGCAATCATTGGCTCTAATTGATCAATTAGTTTAGAGAGCTTTAACTTGTTCACTGCCACTTCTTGGCTGATCTTATCAATTAACTTGTATTGATACTTTTCTCTGCTTGTTCTTCCATAGCTTTTTCTGCATCTATATTCTGATCTGTGATGACGTCAGTATGAACAACTATTTGCTCCTTAACTGTAGCATGTTGTTCAAGTTTCACCTCAGGAACAAGTTGTTGTAGAATGTCTCTTTCCTTGTCAAGTGCCATTGTTTCCATGTGTTCCTGTATCATTTTATTCTGAATGGCTTTCCTTTGGCATAACACTCCAAACTCTTGAAGCTTATCACTATCCAAAGTAGTAATATCCTAGTTTGAGACTTCTATTACTTCATTTATTGTAACAGCCAAGATGTCTTTCTTCAATGCTTTCCTCTTCTTCTTCTTTGGCTGGGTGGTAGATTGATGTACTACCATGTGTAAAGCTTGAGATTGGGTTGACTTGGTGGGTGAGGGTTGAGAAGATGAAGCATCCTGTTGTTTCTGTTCTGAGTCCACCGGTTAGTTTTGTGAAGACGTCTCCTCATTGGCTTTAGGTGTATCAATATATATATCTTCCTTTTGTTTTGTGCCTTCATCCTACTTGACTCCTTCACTTTTATCTTTTTCTTCACCCTTTCTCAATGTATCCTTAGTTTTGTTATCTGCTTCTTTGTTTTGTTCATTAGACACTTCTTGCTGATTGTCGGTTGCATCTTCCATTTTTGTATCTGTATCCTTTTGAGTATTGGATGCATCTTTGTTTTCATCATTACCCATGTCCTTGGGTATATCATCAACTTTCTTAGATGATTTGTCCTGACTTGATTGAATATCAATAACATCTTTTAATATATTCATGTTTGTGGGTGTATTGACTGTTGCAGTGTCAATAGTTGAATCATGTCCGTCAGTATTGCCCTATGCAATATTTATATCTTCATCTTTTTGTACTTCTATTGCAGGGTCTTTTCCTGTAATGTCATTGACAATGTTGTCTAACTATGATTCATCATTTATATCATCAACTAAGTTACCTTCTATTGTCAAGTCATCCTTGGTAACTTCTTCGTCTTTACTCAAGTCAATGTGAATTGGACTTGGTGGATTTTAACTCTCTTCACTTGGAGTGTGGTCAAGAGTAGTGTCTGGCCATTCTTCATCTACAATATCAGTATCTTTGGGGCCTTCTGGATCACTCTCTTCTTTATCCATTTCAATAGATGAGTCATCTTGTATATCATTGATGGTGATTGGTTCTTTCTCCGGGCTAGCTTCCTTAGTGGGCTTTTTGAGTATCTTGCACCACTTCTTAATGCTATTCTGATCAAGATCAATTAGCTTTCCCTTGATAAATTCATATGTTCTCAATTTTGGTGAGAACTCCTTTTCATATTTCTTCATCATCTCATCAATTTGTTCCTTTGTTGAATTAGGAGGCATAAGAGTAATAAGTACTCTTTCTCTTATCTCCTTTTCTTGATGTAGTGTAAATGTCCATCTAGCTGATAATCTCTTTGACAGTTATTTGGGAACATCATATTCTAAGAATTCTAGTGGAACATAGTGATGTTTGCACATTTTAACAATTATTGCTTCCTCAATCTTATTTTGTTCCTCTGTACTAAATTTTAACCTTTCCTTTTACCATGGGAGAAGGAGTTCCATCCTTTGATGTCTGACTCCTCATTTTTGACTTCTTAGGTGGAGGAGGAGGTGATGAATCAGACTGTTCTTCCTCTAATTCATTTTCCTCTATTGTATCACCGATGAGTAACTGGTCCTCGGTGATTTCCTCCTTACCCTCTTGTTCCTCTTCATCTTCAGAAGATATATTCAATTTCTCTTTCAATTTCTTCACCATTATGCTTGACTATTTTACAGCTTTCTTGACAACAAGATTGATTTTAATCTTTTGTTTTGCCTCTTCATAGGTGCCAAATCTTAGTTGCTTGTTGTCCACTGGTTCATTTAGTAGTGCCTTAATGCACTCATTGGCTTGTCTTGTTTTGATTTCATATTCTAACAGTGAAAGCCATGACTTCCTAGGTACTACTGCTTGGATGTACGTGAAATTAATATCTACCATGAAACATATATTCTCTCTGTGTTCCTCTATCATATTTTTAGGAATCCTTGTTCTATTTTTCAACATTTCCTTAAAGGTTTTGAAATACTCATGTATTACATTGTCAAAATCAGTTCCTAGTGATTCTATGAATTCACCTATCTGCATGGTTATAGGTCTGCTAGTGTCCCATACAAATTTTCCTATTGAAGGAAAGTATTCTTCAAAGTAAAAGAATATGCACATTATGAGGGAACCAAACTTACAAGTGTTTGTCCTTGAAGATCTTATAGTGCACATGTTATCCTCCAGTTGATGTAACAAGATCTCTGCAAGATCCATCTTCTTTCCTTATTTGATGATTTTGTATGCTATGCTCACAACAGTGCTTGATATGCTATTCATTCTGCTTTCCTGGAAGATTTTATATCCTATCACACATGCACCAAACTTCAGCTCTACGTCGGTGATAGTGTTGACCTTAAGTGCTCTTTTATCTGATTTAGCACCAGTCAGTTTTTCCACTTCCGCCAGGGATGGGTACTTGTGAGCTTGTGGTTTATCGATCATAGGATAACTAGTAACTGGGTGAATAACATCCTTTGATATTGACTTTGGCTTATTAAGCCATATAGTTTTGTTGTACATTCTGCTGAGAACAATATTTATCCATTTTGTTTTGAAAACTTTGGGAAAATGTAGTGCATTCATGAGTCCTTTCACTTCCAGATGCTTGTGCTCATCTTTGAGTTTACCAACTTCATCACATAGTGCCCTGTAGGAATTATCCAGGTCTAGATCTCCTATTTCTAAGATCTTGCAGTGTATATAGGACCTTACATCCTCTACCAACAAAACCCTAGGTGGGATTCTGGAGAATGCTCTAGAATCGTCAGGTTGTGATGCTATTTCTGAGTGTAGCTTGTATTTGGGTTCAACACAAGAGCCTCTGCTGATAAGCTTGAACATTTTCTTCTTGTCTTCCTTAATATTTTCAACTCTAGAAGTCGATGCCATCGTGTTGCAAAAATTTAGGGCTTTTCATAAATAAAATAGTGCAGTCGGTGAATGCGGTTACCTACTAAATTTATGTGATTGCCTATGAATGTGAATGCTTTGTGTCAAATTGATTTCTGCTGGGTTGCTCTCCAAATTTCTTTGAAATCGCTCTGCTCTGCTCAATAATTGCGGGTGCAAAAATGAGTTCACCCGTCGGGCTTTTTATAACTTTTGTGCCCTAAGTTGTCATTAATGCTCACCAACTTGTCAATATACAAAGACTGAATTCATTGGTAGAGGCATTCATAACATCTTTGGTTTTTGTACAAAGCGTCGAGGTTGCTAGCAGCTTTGGTGACTTCACCGATGATGGTCGGTAAAGTGGCGAAGACAACTTTTGTTGCCTCAAGGTTCACCGATGTCTGTCGGTTTACACTTAGCAACTTGGTATTTGTGTAATGACCGATACATTCTGGTAAGTAGTGCTAAGTTTTATGTGTTTTCACCGATGCAAATTTGTACCCAATAACCGATGGTTGCTTTTCAACAGTTTAGCAAATAACAATATATTGCATCTTTATTCATGCTAATATTACAATATGAACTATGTGTAATGGAACTGATGCATAATATAACTTGTCATAATGCAGTTCCATACTTACTTGTGCAATCTAGTTGGAAATAGTGATGTCACTGGATCCATTGGATGGGGTGTCACCATTTGCATTGCTTGTTCCAGCACCGTCAGTGTTTGTGGCTTTTACCCACATCTTGTTTCTCATTCTTTTGATGTCATCAATGGTATTTCCATTAGGATATGTACTTTTATTTGTCAGTCAGTTTTTGCAATCTTTTATCACATGTCCAACCTTATGACAATGTAAACATGCCATACCTGGATTGGTCCAACCTCTTGACCTTCTGGTCCACTTTCTCATATAGTTGGCAACAATATGACCATATCTTCCACATGTTGTGCAGTTTACCCATGTGCTATAGTCCCAAACATATGAGTTACCTACTCTTGTTAGTTTGTAGCTATTATCAGTTTCTTTTGGTGTACAGGCCTTGTTGTTCTTTTTCCAGCACTCCTCATGTGTATGCCCATTCATCTTGTAGGTAGGACAGTACTTGTCCATGTAGGTTTTCCTTTTTGGATTTGTCACCTTGGATCTGCATTCATGTGCCTTGTGTCCTTTCTTTTGACATTTATAACAATTACCAATGAAAGTAGATTGTGCTTGAGGAATACCTTTCATTTTGCTTCTGCAAATGTTTGAGGTGTGGTCGGGTTTTCCATAGTGATTACATGACAACTTCTTGGATCTTGGGGTTGTGAAAGCCTTTGATCTGGTTGATTAGAAGATTCACCATTCTTGTTGTACCCTAATCCTATGTAGTTGTTGACTCTTCTCTGTCCATCAAGAAAATGATCCATCCCTTTGTTGCTATCTTCAGCTTTCTTAATCAATTCGTTGTGTTGATTCTGGAATTTGATTTCATGCTTCAATTTTTCATTCTCTTCTCTTAGCTCACCAATGATCTGTATTCTTTCAATGAGTTCAGTATTTATTCTGTTTGCCTATTGACTCATAAGACTAATCTGGTTGGTAACTTCATGGTGATGCTCAGTAAGTCTTTGAATCTCTGATTCTTTCTCTTGTAGCTTCTCTATTATTTTCCTCCTACCATCAATGGCTAGTGTTCTTTCATTTTCGGCTTTTCTTGCATCATTCATGACATCAATCATTTTCACCATTTGAGTATCTTGATCGATTTGAAGCATTCTCAATTGCTCGGTCAGATGTTGATTGGCCTCATGTAGACTTGTGATCTTTTCATCTAATTGGTCTGATGCTTTATTTAATGTTGATTTTGTTGTATCAAAGAAATCTTGTATTTCTGATTCTTTGTAGTCCTTCTCGTTTAGCCTAGTTGCCATAATCTTTCTTTCATCAAGAAGTTTTCTCAAGTTGATTCTTGCCTCTTTATACTGCTCATAGTTTATCTACATCTGTAACTGCTCATTCTCAATAGTCATGTCTAGTCTGTACTTTTCCATTGCTCTGATCTTTTCACTTAAGTCTTTAAGCTTTTTCAAGAAAGAGACTTAGCTCTGATACCAATTGTTGGAATTATATTGGAATGATGTACTGTGAAGGGAGGGGTCAATCAGTACCTCTAAAACTTTTCTTAGTTAGCCCATTAATCCTTTGTCAGCAGTTTGTAAATGATCTTATCTAACTGTTCATCTTTCTTTATGTATATTCAATCATAACATATGTTCTTTAATATATAACCATACAATAAACATTCATGAAAATAGATAGCACATGACACAACATATGATATCATAGAAAACTCCTATTAGGAAGTAAAAACTGTGATGGGTATTGTTACCCACAAGACTTCACTATCTGCAGAAAAGAAGGGGTCAGTCAAGGCTTACAATTGGTCACTTCTGATGACCTACCCTGTTAGGAGTATTATAGTGGAGACCTGTTAAGATCTACTTCATTTGAGGCTTTAGCAACACTATTAAGTGTGCACTCTGTTAAGAGATTTGTAAAGAACAGTTAAGTCCACCTTCTACAAAAGGATTTTAGATGTGATGCACTTGTTAGAATGCAACTACATAAGTCTTTGATCTGATGATGTATGCAATCTCTAATAGCTGTTAACAGATCCAATAAAGCTTCCTATGTATGAGTAATCATCTTTTCATAATTGAATAATACCTTTGTATGTACGTTAGTAGCCTCTATGTGTTTTTGATAACTAGTGTGATCTGTTTCTGAACTTTGCATGAATTCTACCTTCTGCTCCTTAGATGCTCTTCGTGGCTATCAACAATAATGAATTCATAATTCACAATTGATTGAACATCTATTTATACTAGATTTTAGCTCTATTATTGATTCACGCTTTCGCAAGTTAACTCTAGATCCAAGGTTTACAACTTGACCT
>MU224899.1:3393276-3410063 GCA_018584345.1 Thuja plicata
CTCTCTCTTTTTTTCTTTTTTTCTTTTTTTTTTGGGGTGGGGGAGTTTTGTCCCATTGGGTCTTCTCCCTTCCTCCATTTGTGAGATATTTCATTTGAATTATATATGAGTACCTAACATGACCTAGTAGTCATGATCCATCTTCCATTGTTAGCTTGAGTTTGTGTTCCCCTAAGTTGAAATTAATGGGGCGTCAGTCTAGTTAATTATTCACCTAATTACACTTTACTTAAGCTTACTTAGGATACTGCATAACATAGTAGTTTTCATATGTGACACCTATGAAGATGCACATTGAGTTGCACACAGTGTATGACAAAATCCACTTTAGGTGGTGTTAGTAGTTATCATATTCCACTTTATGTATTGTCTCCACCTTTAGTGCACTTATCAATTTATCATCATCCACATTGTTGCACATGTTTACACATACTTCATTGCACAATGGAGGATGAACCACCTTTGGTGGAAAAATGATTCCACCTTGTGTGGATGATAAGTTATCTCCTAGTTATCATGTTCACTTATTGTCTTCCCTATATAAGTAGTCATATCTACATTGTATTTATTCCAGTTCTACTATTTAGTTATTTCATCATTGATGAGAATATGGTTTTTTATTGTCCATTTTGTCTCTCTTTATTTTTTCCTAGTCACTAGCCTCTAGATATTGGGTTGTTTCTATAGGCAAATTCTTACAGTCTTATAGGACCTTAACTTGTTGGATGGTTTGGTTGCGTAGCTGTAGACTATGCATATCTATGATTTCAACCACTTCCAAGTCAATACCTCCTTCCTCTTCTACATGCAGTGTCTTTCAAGATCAATTACAAGTTTGGGGTCAACTATATGTTTCTTAGGTAATGATACATGAAATACATTCTAAATGTGAGGGAGATATGGAAAAAGATCTAGCTGATAAGTCACATAGCTAAGCTTTTCAAGTATCTCAAAAGGTCCAATGATTTGTGGAGCTAGTTTGGTAGCCTTTCCAAACATAACCAAGCTTATATGAGGTCTAACATAGAGAAATACCTTATCACCCATTAAATCATTCCTCCAATTCCAATTGCATATGCATAACTCTTTTGATGACTCGAGGCTTCCTATAGTCTTTCCCTTATAATTTCCACTTGATTATCATATTCTTGGAGTAGCTTTGTCTCAATAGTTACTCAATTCTCTTAACCATCCCATCCTATAGGTGTTTTGCACTTCTTATCCTATAATGCTTTGAAGGGTGCTATTTGAATGAAAGATACTATAAGTTATTAAAGGAAAACTTGACTAAAGGTAAATACTCCTTTCACGTAGTGGATTAATCCATAGAATACATTCAGAACACGAATTCCATACTTTGGTTAACTCTTTTGTTACAATGGTGAGAAAGACTATTTGTGCCCTTTGTCTCCTTGGTTGTTAAGTGCAGCATTGGTTTGTGACATGGCTTAACTGCCTCATGTGCCTTATATATGTCTAGTGGTTGTATCGGGGATTAACAAGTCAATATTTTTGTGCAACGACAACCACTAGTTGTAACAAGTGATATCAGAGCTTGGTCACAAGTTTGAACCCAGCGCTTGCATTGGAGGGATTTTTAAAATGGTGAGAAAGACTAATTTCACATTTGGTATCCTTTTTTGTTCATCATGATGGTCTTTTTTCACATGGCTTAACCGCCTCCTATGTCGTCTATATGTCTATTGGCTATATCGGGCATTAACAGGTTGATATTTTGGTGCAACAACAACTGCTAGTTGTAACATCTTTATGTTTGGCCATCCATTTTAGGTTTATAGGAATCTTATCTCTATTCAAAATAATTACCTTGTGCATTCCATGTAGTTTGAGAACTTCCTTAATGAATATTTTTGATGAACTATAACTGATTAAATGTTTGAAAATGAAAAAGTTGATAATCACCGAGCTGCAGAAAGTAAATGCAAGAAATTGAATCAGTTATTGTATTGTATTGTATTTTCATTGATGCCAACTTGATATGGTATGATTGATCATGCACATATTTTAACAACACTTAAAGATTTGAAGAGACAGTTTTTGTCGTCAGTAATCATACACTGAGTGATAGTAAACCTCGACAGACAATGAACCTTGAGGCACATAAGTTCACAGTGTTAACCGATAGATAGTGTTACCCAAGACAGTGTTACCCGAGCAAGCATTACCGAGCTAACTGTAGTTGTCACCGAACATAACTAATGTTGATGCTCAAGCTATCTGTAGTAGTCACCAAGCACAACTGAAGTGTTGACCGACGAGAAATCAAGTTAGGATACGACAAAAAAACTTAGCTGGCAGGAACTAAAGATAGAGTTAACTGATTGTTTACTTTTTTTTCATCGATCAATTAAAAGCTAAAGATAAGAGGGAGATTTAAAGCATGTTTTATTCTAGAAAAAAAGGAGAGATTACGGAATAAAACTAAAGCAAGCATGGTCATCTTTATGGATCAAGAAGTGATCAACGAAGAAAACAAGTAGGACAAGAAATAGTGAAATAATGTCTATATAAAGAGACAAGTAATTCATAAGAAATAGGGGAAGAAAGAGAGGAATGTTGAAGAGAATTCTGGTGAAGATAGAAGTCTTCATACAAACCTGATCATACAAGCTAAAGAACAGAGCCAAATATTTCTGCAGACACCAAGCAACAGAGAAGCAACAACATTCACTGAGCAGAAAGAAGTGGAGAAAAGGAATTGAAGAAAACATTGATCAAAAGAGGTATTATGAATTTAGAATAGATCTGAAAATCTTCAAGATTAAGTTGTATTTATGAACATATCATATATTGTTTCAGTTTAACAATTGATTCAGAAAATCTCTTAACAGAGTAGGATTTAACCATCTTTTATATATTGAGATACATCCCAAGGAGTATCAAAATGCTTTCATGTTGACAACATAGTGAATGCGAGGTCAAGTGATAAACTGTTAGTTTTAAATCCTCTAACAAGGTTGCACTTAACAATGTGTTTGTAACCTTTAACAGGTTTGGCTCTTCACCAAGCTCACTTCAGAAGAGTGAAAATTTTGGGTTACTGGTCCCAAGTGGGTTTTCCTTTAACACTAGGGTTTCCACATGAAAAATCCATGTGTCAAATGTGTATATGGTTCATTGCTTTGATGTTTTTCTTTATGCATTACTAAAACAGGATTCATCGGTAAACACTAAGTTATTTATTGTATTTCGGTAAAGGTTAAGAATAAGATAAACAACTATTCGGTAAAGCTTATGGAAAGGATAAAAAGTATAAACACCGAGCAGTATATACATGTTAGATTCACACAAGGCATACATCTTGTAGGACTAAAGATAAATAGAGATTTTATATTTTAGATATAAAGTTTTGGATGAATTATTGGATTAATTTTTGAGGTCACTGATTCACACCCCCTCTTAGTTATTCTAAAAATTGGTATCAGAGCTTGTGTGCTTGAAAGGAAGGTTTAACAACCTAAGATAAAGATCACAAGATGAGCAAAAGGGATGTGCCTAAGTTGAACAAGTACAACTTTGCATCATGGAAAAGCAGGATAAGACTCCACCTATCAGGTATTGGAAATGATGTCACATAGTATTTGGGTACTGAATATGTGTTACCTATTGGACCTCTAACAGTTGATCAATTGAGAGAGAAACATGAACACAATTCTATGATGATAGAAATTGCTTCCTCACTCTCTGATGCTAGATTTAAAGATGTCAAATCATGCACCACTGCAAAAAAAATGTGGGAAAAACTCAAGCTAGTACATGGAGGAGATACAAATGTACTAAGGGCTAAAGTGGAAATCCTAAGAGGAAATTTTGATGACCTAAGAGTGAAAGAAGGAGATAACATCACTCAGTATAGTAGTAGAATCAAAGAGGTTGTTAATGCTATCTGAGGAGTAGGAGGTGTACTTTAAGAAGAAACAATGGTAAGTAAAATTCTAAGAACCTTACTGCTTGTTTATGCTATTAGAGTATCTGCTATACAAGAAATGAGAGCAGTAGAAAATAACAATGTTACTCTAGATAGTTTTATTGTTAGACTTATTTCATTTGAGATGAATAACTTTGACAACAATGTCTTACCATCTATTGAGTTTGCATTTAAATCTTCTCTGGAAATAAGTAAGTCAAGTCATAAACACACTACAAGAAATTATAGTGAAAGTGATAGTGATGACCAAGAACTTGATGAGATTTGAAGCACTAATGGCTAGAAGATTATAGAGAGGAAAAGGTAGATACAAAGGTAAATTACCATTGGTATGTTTTAATTGTAAAGAGATTGGACACTTTGCTGCTAGATGTCCAAACAAAAGAAAAGATGATAGAAACAATGATAGATCATATGAAAAGAAGTTTGACAGAGGTGATGACCGAGATTACCGAAGCAACCGACAATCTGACAGAAGAGATAACTGAGACTACAAGGACAAAGGGAAGAAAGCTTCTTACCTGGCTGAGAACAAAGATAGAAATACTGACACCAAATCTGATGAAGATATTGAGGTGGTATTTGTTGCTATGAAGGATGATTCATACGAAGAAGAAAGGTATGTAGAAACTGTACTCATATCTAAGGTTAGCAATAATGATGTCTAGATTATTGATAGTGGTTGTACTCACCACATGACTAGAGATAAAGAAAAAATTAAGACTTTTGAATATTATAATGGTGGATCAGTAAGAATGGGTAATGACTCACCTTGTCCGATTGAAGGCAAAGGAACCATCATGTTATAATAATCTGATCAGATGTGAAAATTAATACTGGGTAAAAGGACTTAACTATAATATATTGAGTGTTTCACACCTGAATAACATAGGACACCGAGTTACATTTGAGAATAAAAGGAAAATATATTCAATGAATCGGGAAGGTTGATCGGTACTGGTGAAAAAACAAAAGGTAACCTATTCTATCTTGATAATATTGAGACCACTTGTTTATTGGCTAGAAATGAAGACATATGGTTGTGGCATAAAATGTTATGTCATGTGAATTTTGACAACATGGTTAGGATAAGCAATAAAAGAAAAGTAAGAGGCTTACCGAGCATGTCAAAGCCCAACCATGTCATGTGTAAGAATTGTCAAAAAGGTAAAATGACAAAGTCTAGTTTCAAGAGAAAAACCTACAAATCTAATGTTATTCTAGAATTATTCTATACTGATCTATGTTGATCAATGAGAACAAAGAGCTACTATGGTGATAGATACTTCATTCTCTTTGTTGATGATTATTCTAGAATGATGATTGTTATGTTCTTAAAAGAGAAATTAGAAGCATTCAATATGTTTAAATGGTATAAAGCTATAGTGAAAAAAAAAAGTGGAAAGGAACTAAAATATCTAAGGTCAGATAGAGGAGGAGAATTTATTTATGATGAATTCACTAACTTTTGTAATGAGTATGGAATAAAAAGACAAGTTTCTACACCGAGAACACCACAACAAAATGGGATTGCTGAGAGAAGGAACATATCAATTTTTTATTGTGCCAGAATACTGATGATTGAGAAAGGCATCACTCAAAAATTCTGGAGAGAAGTTGTCTATACTACTATCTATACATTAATCTGAGTTCAATTGAAGAAAGACACCAATAAGACACCTTATGAGCTATGGTATGGACACACACCCAATGTAAGTTACTTCAGAATATTTGGAAGTCAATGTTATATTTTGAAAGATGATAGAAATGGAAATCTTGACTCCAAAGGTGAAGAAGGAATATTTATAGGTTATCCTACCAAAAGAAAAGCTTATAAATGTCTTAACAAATCCTCTAACAAAATCATTGAAAGTGCAAATGTCAAAGTGGATGAATTTGATGAGAAAAATGATGAGGAAAGGAGAAAGGAACTAGAAGATTACAACAGGTTTGTCTATAGTGAAGAACCTGACACTCTTCCCAAGCAACAATGTATCACTATCGAGCGACAGAACAATGCACCCGAGCATTAGGCTGCAAACATTGAAAATCAAGAAATTGCTCACAATGATATACCGAGTGATGAAGATCAATATGAAGGTCAAGATGATGATCAAAATGATGAACAAAGAGCTGAACCGCTACTTGACAAGTATGTCAGAAGACATTATCCACAAAACTAGATCATAGGAGACAAAAAGGATGGAATGAGAACAATAAGTAAGTCACTGAACAATAGATGTTTAATTTGTGATATTGAGCCTAAATCTGTCCATACTGCACTTGAAAATCAAGAATGGGTTAGTGATATGAATGAAGAGATTGAGAAGATTGAAAAGAAAAGAACATGGACATTAGCACCTAGACCAGATGACAAAATGTCATTGGTACCAAATGGATATTCAGAAACAAACTGAATGAGAATGGAGAAGTCACAAGGAACAAAGAAAGATTAGTATGCAAAGGGTATGCACAAGAAGAAGGTATTGACTATGGAGAAACCTTTTCACCCATTGTTAGACTATAAGGAGTAAGAATTCTACTTGCTTATGTTGCATTCAAAGGATTCAAGGTATAGCAAATGGATGTCAAATCTGCATTCCTAAATGGAATACTAAAAGAAGAGGTATACATTGAAAAACCAGAATAGTTTGTTGATCCTAACAAGAGGAACATGGTTTGTAGACTACACAAAGCCTTGTATGGATTGAAACAAGAACCGAGAGCATGGTATGAAAGACTTCACTCTTATCTCATTAGTATTATATTTGTAAGAACAAGTTAAAACAATAATCTGTATTTAAAAGAAGACACTGATGATAATATTATGATTTTTGAAATATTTGTTGATGATTTCATATTTGGAGGTAATGATATGTTATGAAAATCATTTGTTGATAAAATGAGCAAAGAGTTGGAGATGTCAATGTTTGGAGAGATCAAATTCTTTCTTGGTCTACAAATTTTACAACAGGATAAAGGCATCTAAATCATACAATCCAAATAGATCAAGGAAGTGTTGAAGATATTCAAGATGGAAGATTCCAAACCAGTTGGAACACCTATGGAAACCAGATGCAAAATGACAAAGGAAGAAAATTCAACCAAGGTAAATCAGACCCTATATAGATCTATGATTGGCAAGCTAATGTATGTTGTACATACTAGACCAGATATAGCCTATGTAGTTGGAATAGTTGCAAGATTCTCTGCTAATCCCAAAGAATCACACATGACTGCTGTCAAAATAATTCTGAGATATCTAAAGAATACCGAGGACTATGGTCCCTGGTATAATAAAGAAGGAAAATTTGAGCTTCAAGTCTATACAGATGTTGATTGGGAAGGAAATATAGATGATAGAAAGAGCACAACAGGAGGAGCATTCTTTATGGGTGGCAGACTTGTCACATGGATAAGTAAAAAGCAAGGATGCATCTCACAATATACTATAGAAGCAGAATATGTGGTTGCTGCTACAAAATTATCTAACATTGCATGGATCAAGCAGTTATTGGAAGGTATGAATATGAAAATTCTTGAACCAGTAATTATCTATTGTGATAATACTAGTGCAATAAATATTTCAAAGAACCCTATCATGCATGCTAAGACAAAGCATATTGCTATTAAGTATCATTACTTAAGGGAACAAGTGAAAGAGAAATAGGTGATACTAGAATATGTGCAATCCAAAGAACAGTTAGCAGACATATTCACAAAGTCATTGCCAGAAGATACATTTGAGTACCTAAGGAAGAGACTAGGGGTCTGAACATTGTCTACTGATCACTAAGCTGACTAGGAGGCTGCATCAGCCTACACATTATTAGAAGATCAATCATGTTGATGCAATATGAGAATGTACTACAAGGATATGTCAGTACACAAAAAGGTACTTATCTGCACCGAACACTAGAGTTATTGTGTTGTTGATGGAGAGGAAATTCAAGGAATATATAAAAAAAAAAGATATAGTTTGGCATTGTTGTCAAAGGGAGAGAAGTATTCAATGAAATATATTGTTGTCAAAGGGAAAAGAGAGATATGAAATATCTATCATAATCATCCACAAAGAGAGAAAAGAAATATCCATCAATAAGAGGAACAACCAAAGGGAGTGAAAACATCAGAGAAAGATTCAAAAGAAAATTCATCTAAGGGAGAGAATTGAAAAGTTAACACTGCATATCTATCCAGAAAAGGGAGAAGAGATTCTACAACAAAGGGAGAGACATAATCAAAATTTTCCACATTTATCCAGTGAAGGGAATGAAGAATGAAGAAACTACTCTACAAGAATCAAATCTAAGCTAGAAGAGCTTACCGATAGTCAGACATTTGAATTGGTTATAGAACAATAGGTTTGGTAGAGATTGATGAACTACATCTGATATATTTCATATTGTGTTAGCAGTATATTTCCATCAATGCCAAAGGGAGAGATTGATGAACTATAACTGATTGAATGTTTGAAAATGACAAAGTTGATATCACCGAGCTATAGAAAGTAAATGCAAGACATTAAATCAGTTAATGTATTGTATTGTCATTGATGTCAACTTTATATGGTATGATTTCTCATACACATATTGTAAAAACACTTAAAGATCTGAAGAGACAAATTTTTTATCATCGGTAATCATACACCGAGTGACAGTAAACCCCAATGGACAATGAACCCCAACGGACAGTGAACCCCAAGCACAGTAGTTCACTGTGTTAATTGATGGACAGTGTTACCCGAGACAATGTTACCTGAGCAAGAATTACCGAGCTAACTATAGTTGTCACCGGACAGAACTAAAGTTGATGCCCGAGCTATTTGCAGTAGTCACCGAGCACAACTAAAGTGTTGACCGATGAGAACTGAAGTTAGGATATGACAAAACAACTTAGCTGGTAGGAGCTAAAGATAGATTTAATTGATTGTTTACTTTGTTGTCATTGATCAGTTAAAAGATAAATATAAGAAGGAGATTTAAAGCATGTTTATTCCAAAAAATAAGGAGAGATCAAGAAGTGATCAACGAAGAAAACAAGAAAGACAAGAAATGGTGAGATCGTGTCTATATAAAGAGACAAGTAATTCATAAGAAATGGGGGAAGAAAGAGAGGAATGTTGAAGAGAATTCTGGTGAAGATAGAAGTCTTCATACAGACCTGATCATTCAAGCTGAAGAACAGAGCTAAAGATTTCTGCAGACACTGAGCAATAGAGAAGCAACAACATTCACCAAGCAGAACAAAGTGGAGCAAAGGAATTGAAGAGAACATTGATCAGAAGAGGTACTATGAACTTACAATAGATCTAAAAATTTGCAAGATTAATTTGTATTTATGAACAGATCATATACTATTTCAGTTTAACCATTGATTCAGACAATCTCTTAACATAGTAGGATTTGACCATCCTTTATATATTCAGATACATCCCAAGGAGTATCAAAAGGTTTTCATGTTGACAACATAGTGAATGCGAGGTTAAGCGCTAAATTGTTAGTTTTAAATCCTCTAACAAGGTCGCACTTAACAGTGTGTTTGTAACCTTTAACAAGGTTGGCTCTTCACCGAGCTCACTTCAGAAGAGTGAAAATTTTGGGTTACCGGTCCCAAGTGGTTTTTCCCTCAACACTGGGGTTTCCACGTTAAAAATCCATGTGTCAAATGTGTATATGGTTCATTTATTTGATGTTTTTCTTTACACATTACTAAAATAGGATTGGTCGGTAAACAATAAGTTATTTACTGTATTTTGGTAAAGGTTAAGAATAAGTTAAGCTGCTATTCGGTAAAGCTTAAGGTAAGGATAAAAAGTATAAACACTGAGCAGTATATACATGTTAGATTCACACAAGGCATACATATTGTAGGACTAAAGATAACTAGAGGTTTTATATTTGAGATATAAAGTTTTGGATGAATTATTGGATTAATTTTTGAGGCCACTGACTCACCCCCCCAGTTATTCTAGCATATTTTAGCTAAAAGTGGGACGTCATCCTTCATATTACTTGATACCAAGTGTGCTACTATGATCAATTTGTGAAATACTACTAAAAATTTTCTATGTTGGTTATTATTTCTAGAGGAATTTATCAAAAATTCATGAGAATTATTAACCTTTTATTCCAAGGCAAACAATGAGGATAGAGGGTTCCTGCGATATGACATTTTCTTACTTTAACAAACTTCCATTTGATACATTTGAAGATATAATTAGCTATATTCTTCTTCATTATTATAAAAAAATTAATGGATTTTTAAATCTAGATATATTTGAGTCATGAAGGGATGTGCTTGATAGGGAAAATTGTGGCTTTCTATGAGAATTTTTACTCTTGTACCTCCCTCTTCAGGAACATAAATTTTGTGTAGATAAAAAAAGATACCATAATTCTCCACATGGTACTCTATTAGATTAATCCCTTTTTGTGATGAATCTTATTTTCTTAGAAAATGGATCTCAAGCCAAAATGTTCTTAATCATTTACTATGTTGTTGAAGCTAATTTATCCCTCCATCTTAAGCTTTTGTATGCGTATTTTATTTTCTCTTAAAATATGAAATATATATAATATATTTTCTCAGGACTTAGCCACCTTATATATTGAGAATTCAATTAAAGTTGTGTAAATAGATAAATTAGCGTCCCTCATGATTAGTACTCAATTGGAATGGTCTCCCTACCGAATAATGCTTCCATACCTTCAATACATTCATAATAATAGATATTTATGAGTCATGTGTGAAGTAGTTTAGTTCATGATCCTTTAGTTTCCTAGAACTAAAGGTAATTACACTCCTTTTTTAATTAGAACTCTGAGCCCGTCCAAAGAAGAATCTATCAAAATTTACAAATTCCTTTTCCAAAGTAAGGTGGTTTCAAGATGGTGCAGTGGAAAGAGCTTCCTTCAATTTTTGGAAAGCAATAATTGCATTCATCTTTCCTTTCAAACTTATTTCCTTTTTTCTTGAAGAGGGGTTATGGGGTTGGCTACCTTGGAGAAGTTTTATATGAACCTTTGATAGTAACCTCTTACTTCTACTAATTCTTAGTGATATGCTAATTACAATTGCTTAAATTTTTGTTAGGTCCACTACGATCCGTTGGAATAATATTATATGTCCCAAATAGTACACCTTAGCCTACGAGAAGGAACACTTTGATAGTTTCTCGTGTAATTTATGGTCCCTTAGTCTTTGCAATGATATTCTCAAAAGATACTTATGTTCTTATAGATTTTTGGAGTAGATTATACTCTCATCTTGAAACACTAATACAAATTTATCCATTTAATAATGGAAAACATGGTTCATGAGACTCACAAAGGTGGAGAGGACATTTTTTAGGCCAAAAGGTACCACAAAGAATTCATAATGTCCATAACTAGTTTAAAAATCTATTTTTGGAATCTCATGTTTCTTAATCCTTAATTGATGATATATTTACCTTAAATCTATTTTATAGAACATTTCAGCTCCCTTTATTTTCTCAAAAAAATCATGCTAAATCAAGGTATTAGATACCTATTTTGAATGGTCACCTTATTTAGAATCTAATAGTCTATACAAAATATCAAGGTTCCATCCTTATTATGAACAATATTGGATCTCCTAAAGGATACATATTAGGATGAATTGATCCTTTCTCCATTAGATCTTGCAATTTCATTTTAATCTCTTATAAATATTAATTAGTCATTCTATAAGGTGTTTTTTAATAGGCTTATCCCTTGGAACTAGATCTATAGTGAAATACATTTAGTGCTTGGGAGGAAATCTTAGAAACTCCTTAGGAAATACATCTTGGTATTCTTGGAGGATTGGATGATCTTCAATAGTAGGATTTGGGTCTTAAATACCCTCATCTATCTTTGATAAAAAAAATTTGCATCTTTTCCATAGTGTCCTCTTGATTTGCATGTATTAGATCATCCTCGGTACTAACAAACTTCAAATTCCTTGGAGTAACATTGGTCTTCCTTGTTCATCTAGATATTGAATCTTCTTCTAATAACAATTTTGGCTTAGCGCTCCTTAAACCAATCTATTATTGTGATTAGGTCATGTGATCTTAATTGTGTGACTCATAGGTTTGCCTTAGTTTTTATAATTCATAGGTCAATTTTGGTTCCAAGTAAACAAAAATTGAGCTTTTTAGTCTTACTTGACCAAAATCTACCTTCAACTCCACTCAACTTAAGCTTTTATGATAAATTTTATAATTGTGTATCATGTTAAGAGATCAATTTTAGATTTGGATCCTAGGTCTACACAAATAGAAATAGGTTTATTTAAACGTACCTTGAAGCTTTATGAGTGAAGCTTGTTGATTTACTTGGCGGTTATCAACTACAACATAAATTTGGACAATGCAATTGGTGGTATTATTTTAATTCTTGGGGCACTCACTTCTATTGTGATCACCTTTTCATGTCCAACATCCATCCATCCATCCTCCTTTGAATTCCTTGCCTCTCATGGAATTAATCTATGTCCCTTACCTGCATTTTTTTGGTTTTATCTTCACTATCTTTCCAAACTTATGACCCATGATTATTTCTACAATTTTTTGCCCCTCTTCAAGCATAAAGAAGCATTTCCCTTGGTCTTAGCTTCATATAAATTATTCTTTTTATTATTAGAGTAAGAAGATGAATGGTTTTCTTTTCTTTAGTAACATAGGCCACCTCTACAACATGGTTCCAGTTTTTGGGTTAGTTGATCTTGGTTTAAAATAAAATATTTTTATTCAATCCCAAAATTAAAACTTTCACCTCATCCTCTTACTCCATGTACTGCACATGATAGAGTAAGTTTGTGAACTTATCCTTGTATTTTTCTACTTGCGTTGGAGACCTCAATGTTGTGAATGGAACTCAGTCATCTTTTGATCTCAGTGATGGATAAATAAGTACTCCTTATGAATTGTATTGTGAACTTACCCCAAGTCATTTGGCTTGTATCATAATAGTTAATTTCCACTAGATAATTCCACTACAACAAGGCTTCACCTTCTAGCTAGTAGATGATAATTATAGCCTTAGTACTGGAATTCGATTCCAACCATTTAAAACATTTATTCATTTGTTGGTGTAATTAAGGTATTTTACCTTTCTTAATTCACACCTAGGTACTAATTATACTTTACATAAGCTTACTTAGGGAATTGCATAGGAGTAATTGGAGTATTTCCACTTTATGTGGACTTATCACTTATCACTCTCCACATTGTTGCACATGTTTGTACATACTTCATTGCATAATAGAGGGCGATCTACCTGTGTTTGATATGTGATTCCACCTTGTGTGGGTGATAAGTTATCTCTGAGTTATCATGTTCTCTTATTGTCTTTCCTATATAAGCATACACATGCACATTGTAATCTAAATTCTTTCTAGTTCATTGAATGCATTCCAGTTGAATCCATCCATTATAGTAATGCAATTCATTTGATTTTGTCTTGTCTTTGTGCTATTCATTGGACACTAGATCTTGGGTTGTTATATTGGACACTAGATCTTGGGTTGTTATAGGTAAATTATCACATGGTATTAGTTCCCATAAAGTGTCATTGGATAGTGTTTTGACAGATTTGACTATAAATTTTTGTCAATTTTTGGGGGTCCTCTTTGTGGATTTTTATTATAGAGAAAAATTGAATCTTGTCAGTGCAAATTAGAGGTTGGAATCACATTAAGGAGGTCTAAAAACCCTAATATCTACTTTTGTTTCATCCAAATCGAACATTAGAGGCCAAATTTATAGGCATTTGAAGTTTCGAGGTGCGACGACCATTCAGTTGTCATAATTACGCAATAAATTTTCAAACAATGATATCTCAGTCATAAAAAATCCTTTATTCTGGCAATTTTTTTACTTGTGGTAGAATTTTGTGTGCTCTACACAGTGGTGTGGGTGATTTATGATCTCTCTATCTAATTTTTTTAGAAAATCACATAATCCCATTTTTGTAACTTCCAAGGCCTTGTTCAAGCTCATATGGACTCCTTCTAAGCTGCTATTTTTTTTCAAAATATGTATTTTTTTCTATATTTTATAGTGGTGCTATCATTTTATAATGATTGTGATAAGAGCATGTAATTTTAGATTTTGGCTTAGTTTTGCAATTGTAATGCATAGACCTTAGTTTGGTCTTTTGTATAGTGAGCTAAGTCTATTATAGCTTGGTCGTGGCAATTGTAATCTCTGAAATAGAAAGTCCAAGAAAGAAAAAGAAAAAGGAAAACATTCAAATTTTCCTTTATTATATAATAAAGTTTATTAGTAATAAAATATTTTTAATTTTTTTTTTGTAATTTTTTAAAAATAAATTACAAATAAATAAATAAATTTGGGAAAGATGTTTTTCCACCTATGTGCCTATTTGCAACAACGTGCCTATTTGCAACAATTTATCCTCCAAATGGTAGTCGGGGGTTACTCCTATATTTCCTTGGCACGTTAGCCCAATCGAAAGACATCATCAATGATCATTTACATCGCATTCTTGGTGACATCATCATCAATTTCCAAATTTGCATTGGCATAACATGTTGTATTCTCTTGAATGAGATATGTTGTACACTCACTAGTAAAAATTGTCATCTTTCTTTGTACATTTTAATTGATGACATATTTGATGCAATCATTCTATACTCAGTAGATTGGGAAGTATCTTGTGAGACTTGGTGCATGGCTATAGAGGAGACTTAGAATGTACCAATTTTCCATTAGCGGTGCATAGCTCTAGAGGAGACTTAGATTGTACCAATATGCCATTTTTGGGCATTCAGTGGATACTCAAGTAGATGTCTCCATGTACAATCTTTATCATATTGCAGTTGGTGATTCATGATCAGTTATGTACCTAGTTTTGTCACACTTTCACATTCTTAGTACAACATTGGATCTCTTTTCTTCATATGGAGGAGCACTACTCATCTTCTTAGACCATATTTGCATAAGATTGACACTGAGGGGGGCTTCATGGTCTCTCTTCTTATCTCTCATTCATTATTGAGACTATTGTGTGTTTTTATCTCTCTTTTTGAGGTGAGTTTTCCCCCATGTAGTTTTCTCCCTTTCTCCATTTGTGAGAGATTGCATTTTCATTATACATGGGTACCTAACATGGCCTAGTAGTCAAGACCCATCTTCTATTGTTGGATTATGTATATTCTCCCTAAGTTGTACTTAAGGTGGGTGTCAGTGTAATTAAAGTATTTTACCTTGGTTAATTCACACCCAGGTACTAATTACACTTTACTTAAGCTTACTTAGGGAAATGCATAGGAGTAGTTGGAGTATTTTCACTTTATGTGGAATTATCACTTATCACAATCTAAATTATTGCACATGTTTGCACATACTTCATTTCATAATGGAGGATTATCCACCTTTGGTGGACATTTGATTCCACCTTGTGTGGGTGATAAGTTATCTATGGGTTATCATATTCTCCTATTTTATTTCCTATATAAGAAAACACGTTGACATTGTAATCTCAATTCTTACTAGTTGATTGAATGCATTATAGTTCAATCCATCAGTTATGGTAATGCAATCATTTGATTTATCTTCTCTTTGTGTTATTCATTGACCTCTAGATCTTGGGTTGTTATAAGAAAATTATTTCAAATTCCAATTAGCCATGCTTCAACTACATCTCCACCTCTTGTATTGTTAAAATTATATACTTTAATTTTCTTCAGTTCTTGAATTGATGATTCATTTACTATACCTCATTTTTTACCTATAAGAGAGTGACATAAATGGCAATTCTAGAGCCAAATTCATAATCTAGATCATCCATTCATTGGGATCTAACTAATTCTTCAATATTTATTCCTATATTTTGGTTGGTTCCTTGATCTTTTTGGCTTGTTAATTCCTCAATTTTCTACTCTTTGGATCATATTTTTGTACAAATGACATTGATCTTAGCCTAAAAATCCATTGGTACAACAAGACATGGTGACAAATCACCCCTAATTGCATGTAGGATTTCAACGACACTTATAGGGCTCACTCCCCTCTGTAATGTCCCCCTCATTATTATGAGTCGGTTATGTGAGGTAAGGGAAGTATTATTTTATTTATCTTTTTAAATCCATTTTACAATTACTTAAATCTTGTTTATTATCAAAATTCAAAATTGTAGTAAAATTAAAAGTGAGACATATTAATGAGATCCTTAATGTCATTATGAATATATATATATATACTCATAATTAATATTTTTACAGAATATGATGATTAATTAATACTAGCTTATCATTTAACACATGCATGGTTCAGTTACATTATAGGAGTTTCTTCTTCAAGTTCTTCCTCATCTAAGGTATCTATAGTTACAAATATACGAGTATGAAAAATTTCATATGTGGGTATGTGCACCAAGATGGGGGACCAAAAAGGTGCCAAAATTTTTTTTGGTCCCCAAAAAGCCATAGGGCATACGCCCTATAGGGCGTGTGCCCTATAGGGTGCATGCCCTATGGCTTTGGTTGCTCGAGCCTAAGGCTTGGGAAATCAAAACCAATAGGGTGTGCGCCCTTTAGGGTGTACGCCCTATGTAACATTATGAAAAATGCTTAAGGGAGGGAGGAAGAAAGCCCAACAGGCCCTGCCAAACCAATTTTAGCACTAGGCCAATACATAAAATGTAACATTTAAGTATAAGTTACATACTCTTCCTTTCTTATATTAAGTTACATTTTATGTATATACTTCCAGGATGTTTGAGAGTGGTTTCAGCTTCATAGGAGTTAAGATAAAGATTCTAGATTTTGAGGGTTTTTAGGAAATTTCAGACTTAGCCAAATTTCAGGA
>MU224899.1:3428760-3457679 GCA_018584345.1 Thuja plicata
GGCCTACATTTTTATTGTACGTAGTGAATTTCATCAAAATTAAATTTATTACAATTTATAAATATTTGCATATGATTTCTCATTTACTATTACTTACAATTTGTGCAGCAAGTTTTGAATATCCACCCGAGCCGAGCTTGTGTTGCCCGTGCTTTTGTTTTCTTGCTTATGTTGCCTTTGATGTGTCAAGCAACCTATGTGATGTTTAAAATATGTTAGATCACATAAGTATAAAGAGTAAATAGTACATAATTTCATTATTAAGATTATCACATACCTTCTTTCCTCGAGTGATACTATTTGTCCATCATGTCTTGCGCATCTCTCAAGTGCATCCTTTTTAAGATTCTCCCACTCATTAATAGGAACATAGGGGGCCGCTTGTAATAAGGGTTGCGTTCTATTTGGGTCCTGTAGTTATCCCTAATATACTTCAAAGTTAGCCCCACTTTCTCAAGGAGCCTAAGTTTTTCAAAGGCGTTGGGTCCAAAAGGTGTTATCATAGAGTCAATGAGTTTATCCTTTAACTCTTTATCTTGTGATTACCACCTTTTCAGAAAAAAAACTATTAGATTCATAAATGAAGTGAAGCTACCTTTTAATATACTTGAAGAAAGGGATGAAAGGAAATCTGATCTAGCAATGAAATCAAAATATGATACCATGTGCATATGGTCGGCCCGAAAATGCGCAAACATTCATCATTAAGTTTTTCATAAAATAGATTATTCCCTACAAAATAATAATAGGATTATTAGTTATTGCAAGGGACTGCACAGGGGGTTAGTGCATTACATTATGAGTATAAGATTGTATAGTAAAAGAAAGGATCACTCTTTAAAGTACCTAGAAGCTGGGCAACTCTCACAGGAAGTCCATCTTCAATGTTCACGAGCAATTGATCACAATTATCTATTGTTCCCGTACATATAACACGAGTACATCCAGGAATTTGGTCATCGCCTCCTACATAAAATGAATCCTATATTACAAAATGCCCCCCTAAGAAAGAATAGTTCAAGTGAAATAAAAACATGATAAATGAGAGAGAAAAAGATGAATCTACCTACCAATAATAGGCGTTGCCAGTGCATCTGTGGCCAAGCTACGTGTTTTTGACATTGTAGGTGGCAGTACCTCTGTGGTTCTAATCCTCGTAGCAGGCGGCGTAGTGAACATAGGATCAATAGTAGGTGCTGAAAAATAAGATTTTTAGAGCATAACATGAAAATATGGACAACCATGGAAAAGATTGTTAGAGCTATTAAATAAAAATATTTTTCGAGCAAAACACAAGTGGACGATAGAACATGCGATCTACTTGAACCACCTAAAGTATCTCCATCTGGGGCATGACCCTTAAATCTTTTTAGCGTCCTCTGTAAAAATAACACATGTATTTTAGTTAATGACATAAATAAAAGAGTATAATATAAAAACTATTATTGTACTTTTGTTATAATTAAAAAATATATTAATACTTACTGTATAAGTCTGAACATGGTGAGCCAAATCATCCTCTCCCATCATTATTTTAGGAGTCTAAGGTTGAATATCTGCCAATTGAGTTAACACTCTTGAAATTGTACGAAGGACCTTTTACAGTACAACCACAGGATCAATGTCTGATGAAAAATCAACAATGAATGGATCTTTCTCATCCTGCGGGTCCTCATGGACTACTTGTTCCTTTCCTTTCTTCAGATCAACACTCATTTGTGATCGAACAATATTATTAGCACTTTATTTAAAAGCTATCCAAAATATTAGTGAATAATAAAACATAACAAAAAATACGCATTAACATTTTTCTTGTATGTGCATTTGTACAAAAACAATGAGTTTTACCTGTCGGGAAGAAGAAGTCCCATCAGAACCATCATCATCGTGCGTATGGTGTGGTTGTTGATCCATATTATAGCCCTGTATTTCAAAAATTAAAAATTATTGAGACATGTTAAAACACGTGTTCAATTAAAAGAAGAGAGTTTTTTTTATTTTTAAACAATTTTAAATGGTGCACAGTGTGTACCACCTCATCCATGATAGTGGGTTTAGATGTATCTATGCGATTCAAATTGTAATCGACATGTAGCTCTTCGCCTCCACATATTGATTTGATCACACATAGAAATACGCGATTTCCCTCGCGCGCCTCAAATATGCAATTGGGTTGCTTCTTAGTTGACACAGGTCGTGTACTGTTTATAAAACCTACAATATTCCCTGATGCTTTTGGCCTTCCGTCAATGTATATAGCTACTATTTTACTTTGTTCACTGACTTTTTGTTGTATATAATTTGCCGCGAGTCCATACCTACACATACTTTTTTTATATCTAACAATCTGCATCCAACTACTGTAATCATAACAAGGTCTGACATACTCCATCAATTCGACAACTTTGTTGTAAGAGACCTTTATCCCATCCATGGAAAATAGGCCCAAACCATGTATTGAAGACGGTGCTATATGATATATCCTCTCTCTAACACAAAAATCAGTGTTTATTGAAGGAAGTTCATCGAGGACCCATTGTTTTTGTAGATGTTTGTACCCAAAGGGCACCTCGGAGTCGCCTTTTCTCTCATCATCATAAGAACACAACCCCCCTTGAGAAAGGAAAAATTCCATGCATTTATTGAATTTCTTTCTGATCTTTTAACCTCGAGCCAATCTCCTTTATTTAGACATACTAGATGTCTCACTTTCTTCTTCCATTCCTACATTTTCCTCGCTCGAGGAAGACAAATCTGACAAATACCTATTCGCTGGTACCTGCACTTCATGAAATGAGAGAGATAGGTGGCAATGAGAGAGATATTTTATAAATAGTAAAAGACATTAATCTCTATGGTGTGTATTGACTTATACCTGACAATCCATGAGACTGTGTGGGATACCTGACAAAAGATAATAGTTATATAATCAAACAAACATAGTTCACTCCATAGTTTTTATTACATCTTGTGAAGGACATTATACATTGTTAAAATTATCTATTTATACTTTCAGAATTAGCTCACTCCATTGCAGGGAACAAAGAGAATCCCCTGTGATTTAACATCATTCATGTGCAAGGAAATAGAAAATTATCATAAGCAAATCCCATAAGATAGTATTTAGAGATTAAATACACTCTTTTAGAATGAAATTTCTCTTAACAAAAGATCAAAGATATAAGTAGGATGTATAAAACAAGGTGAATAAGATAGTTAATTAGATATTCATGATAAACCAAAAATTCCATTAATATTAAACCTTAAGCATATTAGTGTAAAAAGTGCAGATTTTAACCCAAAACAATTGTTAAACCATGCCAAACATCTGGCATAATTGTACATTAATTTCATTCATGTCATTGATATTCTTCTTCATCCATCTCATCATCAAGATCATCATTGTTGACGACATCATCACCACCACTATCATCATCATCATCATCATCGTCAATATCATCATCATTGTCGTCATCATCATCGTGATCAGTAGCAGCATCATTGTCATCTTCTTCTTCATATTCTTCTTCGACTAACTCTCATTCGTGATCATCGTCTACATCATCATCCACTTCTTCCTCTTCCTCGGTATCTTCTTCTTCCATCACATTATACTTTATTGGCCTTCCTCTTGGATCATGTCTAAGAACAAATGACCAACCCGGTTTATGTGGAACCTCCGAGTAAAATATTTTCTCACATTGGCTTGGAAGAACATAGGGATCTTCCCCAACTGGCTCAAAAAATCTTGTATTAATCATTGGAAATCCATTGTCATGTTCAATAACAGTTCTATCAGGATCATTTTGATTGAGATGTATTCTATACCATTTCACAACGAAGAGAACAAATTTGAAGGAATTAAAGTCACAGTCCAGTATATCAACCAAAATACCATAGTATCGATTTTGTGACTCTCGAGGATGTAAGTCATTTCTAGATGAAATATTGGTCACCTGAAAGACTGCACTTATCCCAGAATCACAAGTTCTCTTCGTGTCATCCAACTTTTTGATGCAAAATTTATAACCATTGCAGAACATAGCCTTGTGGTGTTTCACCTACAATAATGTCAAACATGTATAAATTATTTCATCACGAGTTGAAAAACATACAGTTGATTAACAAATTTATAAGTACCTGGCGATCTCTTAAACCATATGCTAAATCTATTTCCTTTTGTGTAACATTGGGATCTCCATTACCATGAGCTTGTATAACCAATGAAGACATAAATTCCCATTTTAATCTATGAACATATTGTTGACATCATTCAATCCAAACCGTCATCCAATCTTGATTGTTTGCAATAAACAAATGTATTGCATCTCACTCTTTAGAAACTGTACAAAAGTAAATACATGATCAGTTACAACAAATTTATTTTGAAGATTAAGAATTAATTAACTACAATAACATATCAAAATTTATTACCTTTCAGTTTCCTAAATGTATCGTTGCCCACCAAGTACTCCCCTTCAAATTTTTTAATGGAGTCGAGATCCTAAATGCAATCTATATGGGATTTTGCTGCAAGATTAGGAAGATATTGAGTAACGTACACCATCATCTTGTATGCCATATATCCTTCAACCATAGAACCCTCGGGATGTGTGTTATGCCCTGCATACCCATCCCTACATTTTGTGTGAAAAATGTTGGGTCCCCTCTTTTCGCTTTTGGCTCTTGCCTTATTTTCTTTGCCTTTGTTTTTCTTTTTTTCTTCTCCGGGTTTTCCCTCCTGTGAGGCTTGTTTTCCTTTCCATTTTTGTCTTTCGTGTCTCCAGGACACAGTCCTGGAGTTGTTTGTTCTTTCCAGCCCAGACCCCAGACTTTGAGATTCTCCGCTACGATGTCTTCTCCTCACGGGGAGGTATGATTGCATGGGATCCTTGGGCCCAGAGTCTGGGGGTTTTCTTGTTCCGAAGTCCATGGGGAAGAAGGTAAATTGCTTTTTACCTTGGGTATAAATAGAAATTTCATGTCTCTTTCGCAGTTACCACGATTAAAATTCTTAGAGCTTTTAGAGTGATTCCTTGGCAATTTGAAGTTTGATTAAGTTGCAAATTACACTGAGCTTAGTGGATAATCACGAGTTGATTTTCACTGTTGATCAATGATCATTCGAAGGTTAAGGCTATTGCAGAGTGGTCCTAGGGTCTTCTTTTCTTGTTGTTCTTCAGATTTCCAGGTAAATTCTCTTGTTCCGCTTTGTTCTTTCTGGTTTTCGCTTCATTCTGGTTTGGGTTCTTTTTTTAGCCTTTTGTGTCTTCTGTTGTGGTTCACCACCCGTTGGTGGGTTGGCTATGCTAGGGGGTTTTCCACCCTCCGTGTAGCTATAGATTAGAGTACATGTATTTTTCCTTAGGTTAGTCATGTAGATGTTGTGTAAATTTGTAAAGAGATCGTAAATATTGTATCTTTGTGTATATATGTTTCATCCTTCACCCCTCTATATTTCTGTGTATATACCCTTCAGCTCTACTACATCTTTGTGTATATATGGTGTATATCCTTTCAGCTTTGTGTCAAGCTTGTCGTGCATTGTCTGCATTTCACCTAAGTTTGCGAGCTCACCCCACGACAGAATACCACCTGGTTGGAGTTTTGCTCTCTGCTGGTTTCAACCAGGCAGTTTTCTCTCTTCATCGTCAATCATCCTTTATGGCACATTTATGTCCCATGCGTGCATTCAAGACTATCCAAGTGGCCTCTATTTTGCATGCATTTGGATAGTTGGCATCATTGTTTCCATAACTCCCCATTTATTTCATAGCCATGTGATGCCCACGTGGGCCTGACAACTTACTTTCCGGTCACTATTGCCCTTCACCCTCATCCAGCCCACATCTTACTTTCGTCAAGTATGTTGACACCCCCGAGCCTGGATAATGGTTAATTCCTCAAGTCTGCATTATACATATATCTTTTCGGGATTTTGACTCAAGCTAAATTTTTAGGTGAAGGATGTACCTTGGTGGTAAGATCTCTGGATCCTAGAGTATTATTTATTCATGAATCCTAGCGGTCACCTTACCTTGTAGGATCTCAAAAACACCTCACTTTCACTATGTCAGAGCCTTCCGCATCCTCACCACCCAGAAGTCCAGAGCTCCCCTCTACGGTGGTCACCAGGGCAGCCGTCAAGTCAAAAATTGAGAGGGCCTTCGAGAAACTGCCCCTCAGCATGAAATATTTGAAAGACAATGTTGTTGTGGGATCAAAGATCAAGTCTCAGGTTCAATTGGTCACCGACACCAGCATTGAGATGTGGTCATAAATGCAGGCCTTGGTTAAGATGATTTTCATTCAACGGCAAGTCGGGGACCAATTGGATATCAATGTCGGGGAATCCAGGATTATGAAGGCAGCTTGCTTCCCATGCTTTGTGCAGACCCCAAAACTTATCCTCACCCTTGCAGCACATTACAACTCTTCCGTCTGGGCCATCATGCTTTCCGCTCTGGTCCTGACCGGATATCCCACTCCCATAGTGTCTCTTGATGCCACAACTTTTCGGGTAGGATTGGGAATCCCCCAGTTTGACGAACCATCCATCGTCACCAGATCTGATGCCTTGGCACAATTTCAATAGCTGGAGGTTATGGCCTGGCAATATCTAAATAATAAATGGTTAAAGAACCCAAAGAAAGATTCAAAGAGAATGAAGATAGAGATCCCTCGATCCAAATTTAAGGAAAGTATCCAAATGGAAATCATAGCACTATGCTGGATCTTTGAGTAGCCCCATGCCCAGGAATTTTCAGGATGGATGTACTACTTCCTACTTGGCATCTCCATCGGCGAGCAGTATTTTGATTGGGATGCCATCATCTTGAACCATGTGGACTCACAGTTCCTTCAGGTGGCCTGGACACATAAGTTTTATATGAAATCCTATTTTCTCTAGGCCTTAGCACAACAATGCCCCGTTACAAATGGGCTACTCACAGTAGGTGAAATTGGAGTTGGCCCAGGGCAGAAGACTCCTTGGGGTTATTTCCCACAAATCCAATGGGAGCCTAGTTTCCTTAGCTTCTTCCGAGTTAATGATGCCTTCATCTACTACAATCTTCTCACACCCACCTGGGATGTCAAGTACCACTTCTCCAAGGAGGCAATGGATCTAGTCAGAAGTTATGGCCACTACTACATCCAATTCTAGCAGCATACTTACATTTGGGTAACCGACTTCTCTAGGAAACCCTATTTGTTGCCCAAAAATTGTGGGAACAAAATAATCCTTTTGGAATAAAGCAGACAGATGTTGGAGTTGCACGCCTTATACACTATAGAGAAGGTGGTGAGTGTCCCATTCCCAATAACTTGTGGGAATTACACATGCAGTCTGGCCACAGCTAAAGAGGCAGACAATTAACTTAAAAGCCTGGGCCTAACTGAATTCTATCTGGCGCGAAAAAACTTTGATCTGCTAGGCAAGATCGCAACAACACTTCCCCGGACATCAGAGCCCCACATATTCCACATCAAGGACTTTTGGGAAGATTGCCAAGATGACTTTGAAGTCCGAAGTTGCCACTTTGTCCAGATGACAATGAGGATGATGGAAAGGCTAAAGCTCTGAAAATTCCCGGGCGACTTCTCGGACACCGGGTCCACAATAGACCCCCAGTACAAGGAAAGGGGAATAGACAAGATGCCCCTCCCTCCAATAAATTGGGACATATAGGAGGGGCCAACTATTGAAGATATCACCAACGACGTGGTCGAGCGAAGCCACAAATATTTCAAAAGGGCATGTCTGGGCAGTACGCATTGAGTTGGCCCAACAGTATTAAGATTAACCCTTGGGGCCAAAACCTTTTCGCAGGGAGAGGACAGAGGAAAAGGAATCATGGGGACTCCTTCACAAGCCCCTTCTACAGCCCCCATCAAAGACTAAATGCAACAAACATTGGCGGCCTCTCGGAAGATAAAGAAGAAACTGATCACAAAGTTGGCCACACCAGTCCTCATGATTGGGCCCATTCATCCTCCCTCTTCTCCTTCACTGGCCACGTTAATGGTTCAAGCAATAGGAAGTGGAGTGGAAGAGGAGCAGGCAGTTCTAAGGGATGCAGGGCCTCCCTTGGTGACCAGGCGGGAGAAGAGGCTCAATCCAAAGCCAAGGACAAAGCCAGAGCTTGGGATGCCAAACATCCCAGAAGTACAAACCATTTCTTCCGACTCCCCAAAGCCGAAGAAAGAACCAGAGCACATCTCAGAGAATCCCCCTCCCCGTGAATAATTTAACGATGTGTTTAGAGCTAATGAGTTTGGAAACTTGCAGGGGGACATTGTATAGTCAACAGAAGAAATCGCCGCGTAAGAAAAAGTTCCAGAGAAAGAACCGGCATAGGAACATGAAGCCTAGATAGAGGAAGAAAAGGGGTAGGAGCAGGTGGAAAAATCTGGAGTCCTAGAGGTACAGGTTATGGAGGCTAAAGGCAAACAGACACAAAATGAACAAATGGCATCGGCTAGGGAAATCAGACCCACGAGAACAACCGTGACCCCAACTGTCATGTTCCAAATGATGCCACCCAAGGTAAAATTCGGGGAAGTGATCACAGCGACCCAAACATTAAATCTCAGTCTGACACCTCCCCCAACACTAGAAAACATACCAATAGAAGAAAGCATCCCAACATCGAAGGCTGATAAAGAGCAGCAGCAAGGTGAGAAAGAAAACCTTGGGGCAACAAGCAATGATCCTAATATTACCAAGGATGTAGACATTGGGGTAGAGGATACATGTTCTACCAGAGCAGGTATCACTGAAGAACCAAGAGGTATAGAGAAGGATCCATAAGTAGCTCATACTGTTGAAGGGGTGCAACAAGATCCAGGGGAGGAATCACAAGAGCAGATTTTTGCTACAAAACCACCTCTACCACCACAGTGGTTGGTGGAATCCCAAAAGAGGAAGGCCCCAAAAACACCCAAGGACCATCTCTCCTTGGCAAAGATGATGGCACAAGCATAAAATTTGCCAAAGGCTAAGAAAGCTCGGATAGTCCACACTCTTCGGACTAAGACGTGCGGAGATACAGTCACAGTGATCGCGACACCTTCCCCAGATGCGGATGAAGAAATGTCTAAGGCCGAAGATTACAATATCACAGAGGTTTCATTGGGGAAGAGAGGAAAATAGGGGGAGTTAGACTTGTTAAAAGAGGCAGCCAAGGCAGTAGAGGCTCGCTATGAGAAAGAAGTTCAAAAATTGAAGGCAGAGAAGGAGAAAAATGCAAACCTTATGGGGTTGCTGACCAAGCTACCCAACCTATTAGTGTCAGTCCCCCAGGTTCCTCCACATCCGATGCACTGCTTCCTTAGGGTGACATAGACGTGTTACGGGTGATGAAAATAAAGGCCCAGGCGGTCGATGAATGGGTTACCTTACAGTTGGGAAACGTCTAGCATTTCCTAGTGTCCATACTCCCAGACCTATATGTGGCCTGCCACATCTTACACTAGGCCAAAACCACAATCTCCATCTAGGAGGGAGATATTGAAAAATTATGAAGCATGGAAGGTTGAGTTGGACGAACTCATCAGCGTCGGAGAAGAGGTTGTCTCCGAGTCTAGAATTTTAGGAGAAGAGTCATTTGATTTTGTAAGGACCCAGCACTCCAGACTTGACCTCACATTGGGGGTAATCAAGCAACTGGTAGGGACCTTGTGTGATAAAACCAATGCGGTCCAATATTCTTTCAATTTGTATAAGTCTTTTGTTTTGAAGGTTTCCGGAGTTGATCCGTTTTGCACCGACACATGCACTCCAGAGGAGTATGTTTTGGGAAAGTTTGTTGAATTAATGGAATCAAGGTATCAATCCCCGGAGGGGATAGACGGAGCAAAGATGATGCGAATAACTCACATGGTGCTCAGGGGTCACAATGCGGAAAAAATGGCTGAAGAATTTGAGGCAAATGTTCTTGACCTGGGTGAGCAGATTGAGGTGGCCAAGTACCGCAAGGCCAGCCTTAGAGACATCGATGAAGATGGGATATCCTATCTTCTCCAGACCTTCAACAACAGAAAACAACAATAAAGATTCTCCGGGAGCCAAATAAGGCTTTCAGGAGAAATTTTTTGTATTATTTATTCTTTGGGATCTCAGCTCCCGGATCCTAGAGTTCCAGATCCCACAATTTTGCATTCTTTAAGTGACCCGTGTCCCGGCTCCCAAGACCGACCAGTCACTTTCAAGGCAGCAATAAAAGGGTGTCATAAGATAGGTAACCATAGCAAGGCACGTCATCTTGACAAGAAGGTTCTGACAGATGGTCTTCCCAAGGCGCGACTTCAACGTTACACCTGGCACATCGGAGAGAGGGTGCCGCTTTCCCATTTATGAGGCATGTAGCCTCAATCCCCGAGGGACTGGATTTCTTCCTTCTCCTCCCAGCTCTCTTCTCAAGGCTGATTCTTCCACTCCTCTCTGCTTTTCTTATTCTTCTGACATGTCAGACCTTCTTCGTCTCGAGGTCTTTTTGTAGCGTGGTGCAGGTAGTACCGGCGACCAAAAAATAGTATTATATTGTAAAATTGTTAAATAAGTTAGGTTAGTTTTAGGTCAAGTGATGTGTATAAATAATAAGTTTGGCCTCATTACAAGGGTCGGCAAAATTGATGATTTTTCAGTCCATAGTTAATAGCAATTTGGTTTTCTCAGTTCTTAGTTGCAGAGCTCAATGCTCCATAGTTTCTAAGCTTTCAGTAGTTAAATGCTTCCCTAGAGCCACCATTGTACCACACACCAGTGCTTGCTGAAAGAGATGTTAATGAAGAAGGAAGAGTTCTCTCAATGATGTTGTTAGCATTCTATCTTCTGGGTTAACGGTATTTTATGCTATGTGTTTTTCATGTCCTCTGCTCTAGTACTTAAAGTAGATTAATGACCTCCTTTCCTTTGCTACTGATAAAATATGAGTTGATGGTCTTGTGTTTCTTTAGTATTTAGTGTAGTGTGTTAGAGAATTGTCGATGTCTTGAATGTTTAGTATAACTATAGGTAGATGAAATCTTTCTAACTCTGCAGTATCTTTTGAAGTTTATTTGTTGAGTAAAGGTGCACTTGCAGGAAACCCCTTTCACTTGAATCCCCGGAGAAGATGAGTTAAGATAACCAGCTATCCCCATCAAACAAAATAGTCACATCTCCCAACTGAGCCCCGCACTGTCGAGACCTGACTCTCACATGCTTGGAGGCCCGGGGAATCTCATTTCCCTAGAAAACCTTTACATGCAAATTTGGCCAGTACCCCTATACCTGGTGACAACTTACCTCTGTTGGCAGACCCGGTCACAAAGTCCTATCAATAGAAACTGGTGCTAGAAGGAGGGCATGAACTCGTCTCCCTTTGAGGATTCAAATTTTACACTGCCTGAGGGTTCCCCAAGCCATAGTTTTAGGAGTCAAGCCTTCAGTGGGATTGGATCATTTTCACTAGCAAGATTTGAAATAATCTTTAGATCAGCTCCCAATCCCAGATGGTTTGTCAAACTCAAGCCTCCAGCTTGAAAGAAACAGACCCCAAAATCCAAATCAGCCACCATTGTCTTGGGATCTAGCATACCACAGAATAACCAAGTCCCCCAGACTATCCCAGGAATTAGCACTCAACCTCACCAAAATCCAACTCCCCTAATGGTTTCGTATTTTGGAAATATCGGGTCCCCAATGGGAACTTTTTCAGGTGCAACCAATGATTTACCTTTGCACCCAGAAAAGATTTGTCCCCGATATGAGCACTTAGGCTCACAAACCATAGAAGAGTATCTGCAGGCATACAAAGATGCCATGAACCGACACCGGATCCAACATCAAGACGTTGTGACCCAGATGTTCCCTCTATCCCTAGGACAGAATGAACTGAACTGGTACCTTAACCTTCCCGCCAACTCCATCAACAGTTGGCAAGACATGGAGGATTCCTTCCTGGCCACCTTCCACGTACATGTCGACCCAGCATGGTCCCATAGCCAGTTCATCTCTATCAGGAAGGAACCAAATGAACCCCTTGCAACATTCAATCACTGGTTCCAATGTGCCTTACAGCGCTACACAGGTCCGTTCATCCCATCTGCGGAGGTGACTATCCAAACCTATCTCAACACGATGGACCCCTTCGTTGCCACTCTCCTCTAGAGAGAAACTGCCCTGGGTGATCGGGATACTTTGGCAAAGGTTTATAACCTAGCCTTAGAGTTGTCACATGGCCTTAACAAATCCCCAGGCAAGATTGGGCAGAGCACGTCATTTAACATGATACCTGATGGAACTTCTTACGTTGAGGGATATAACCCCAATTAGGCAATGGGAGCCCTTGTGATGGCCATAAATCCCCCGCCACCATTGATAGACCAGCTAGCCCAGTACGTATATCCATCTCAGACCCAGACAATACCAAGTCTGTAATCTTTTCCCTGGAACCAGCCATAGCAAATGCAACAACCATGAACACAACCACCCAAAGTTCCTTTCTTCCAATCATTCACGGCTGGAGGATTGACGCCCTCGACTCTGAAAAATACTGCTACTTTCCTAGGGAACCGACAACAACAGTCATCACACTGTGACACGAATACCCAGTTGACTGCCGAGGTTGAATCCCTCCATTGAATGTTGTCCACTCTGACTGTGGACATGGGTCAACTAAAGGCGGGGTCCTACACTCCCCAAAATTCCAATCCCTAGAGGGGGAACATTTTCTTCGACCAATGAAACAACAATGTCAGAGGAAGAAACTACAATGGACCTTAGCCCAACCAACAACAATGGAACAACAACACCAATGTCGGAGGCCCACCTTGAACCAAAACACCAACTAGGGTGGTGTTGGATCATCCCATTTCATGCCAGTCGCAGACTCCCAGCCCATAACCAATTGGTGTAGATTGCATGACACGGGCTCTCACAATGAGGTAAACTATGCCACACTAGAGAAAGTCATCATGATTTCCCAGTTGGACAGACAACAAGCCTCTAATCCTGCTCCCCCAGAACCTCCTGTGCAAGAGCCCACTCACAGTGCATTCACCTGTGCGACTATATTCTTTGTGAGTGCCACAGAAGATGAAGAGGAACCCAAACTACAGGGGTTCTTTGATGAATCTATTCTGGCCTTTGAGGCCAATGCCTTCACCAACCCATAGACTCCCTACAACACTCGGAGTCAGGCTGGTAAAGGGCCAGTTTATACGCCCACACCTCCTAAAGACACTCCTCCCTGGGACAACATGACTAATCGGTCTATCCCTCCAAAAGGTTCTAGCTCTAACCAAGCTAAGGACCTGGCCGAGGGAAGCCACCAGTTCCCAGGAGGAAGGTTTGACATCACGAAGGTGTCAGAACAAACCACCACCTCCATGACCTTGATGGAGGTTTTTCTGAATTATCCTGAGCAGAAGAAGTCTCTTATGAAGCTTCTTGGAAACCCGAAAGTCGTCAATCACCCACCCAAGAATATCTCATTTGAGGACACCAACGCGGCTATCTTTCAGGGGAATACGAAAGATCCACCCTTCCTACTAGGTTTGAACATATAGGGAAATAATATACACAACTACCTAGTAGATTCTGGGGCTTCGGGAAACATCATGCCTTTATCTATATGCCAGAAGCTCAGATTCTGACCCACCCCGTCTAACGGTGCAGTAATCCAACTGGATAAGACTGCTGTGAAAATGGTGGGTGAACTGAAGAATGTACAGATCCAACTCATCCAGGACCCCAGGATAGCCAAAAGAATTGACATCCAAGTGGTGGACATCCCAAAGACTTATGGGATGTTGCTAAGTCAGAATTGATCCAAATCCTTGAACATGTACTTTTTGACCGACTTTTCCCACTTATGGCTTCCCTGGGAAGGAGAATCTAACAAGATCCATGTTGAAAGTGAGCCCCGGATGAGACAAGCCCTCACCAATGTTAGGAGGGTAAATGAGGTCTTATTCTCTGAGACTTCCCCTAGTGTGTACCAACCCCTTGAGATCCTAACATTCGATTTCACCCCCGGGGAGGATCCCATAATTCTACAGAGAACGCAGGACCTAGAAGAAAAATTGAGGGTTGAGGTTAACTCTCATGGTCCCGCAATGACCCCTGCCATACTCTTGTCTGAAACTTGGTGTCGGGTGCATTATCATAAACATTCAAAGCTAGAGTGTGATCCTTGCCTTTCCATTGCTACCCAGCACATCAATGCCCTCTGGAAGAAAGAACATGCAATTGATTCCCCGGGACCCAGTGTTCCTACTGGGAGCACCTCCTCAGTGCCACGTGCCTAGGGATCTCAAACACCAACCCCTCCAGAGACGAACCTCACCCACGTACCATCAGCGCCGGAGGAAACTCCTCCCAACCCTCCCAAAAATAATCCAAACACCGCTTCATCTTCCCAGTCCCAGACAACAAACGATGATTTGTAGACCATTAAGTTCAATGGGTCCCGATCCAATAAAGGCTATGGGGCCGGAGTGGAATTAATCAACCTGTGGGGAAAATCTTTTCTCACAGCCTATAGGCTATAGTTCAACTGTATGAACAACGTCATGAAGTATGAAGCTTTGGTTCTTGGACTCCTATTTGTACTAAGGAAAGGGATCAATCACCTCTGGGCTCTAGGTGATTCATAGTTGATTGTCAAACAAGTCCGGAGTCAATACACCTGTCACGATAAAAATTTGGCTGCATACCGCAACTGGACATGGAGCCTTATTGAGTATTTTGATGCCTTTGGCATTGATCTTATTCCCCAGAGATGGAATTATGTCCTCGATGCCCTTGTTGTTTCTGCCAGCACACTTCATCCCATGGCTGGCTCGCGACTCTAGAGATTTTCTGTCAAGATGATCCCCACCCCATCCATTCCATATAACGTTACCCATTTTCAGGTCTTCGAGGATGATCAACATATCTTGGCCTTCATGGCCAATGTTGGTATCTTTGAGGACCAGATAGTGGAAGAAAGAGATCATGATGACATTGGGCAAGGTGATGAAGATGATGGAATCATGGACCTACCAACCAACACCATTCCCAAGGGGATGGTTGCGCTTGAATGAATCTTTGATTCGGACCCTTGGGGCTAGGAAAAGATATCATCCTCCTCTGAGGGAGGAAAATTTGAGAAGGTGAACATCAACCAGCCCGATGAAGAGAAAATGATACACATTGGCACCTCCTACTCCCCTAAGGAGAAGGAGAAGATTCTTGCAGTTCTCTGAGAATACATCGATGTGATTGCATGGGGGTATGAGGACCTAAAGACTTATGATACATCCATCATGACCCATACCATCCTACTCAAACCTGATGCTAATCCTTTCTGGAAAAAGAAATGACCGGTCAACCCACTGATCAAACCCCTAATTCACCAAGAGGTTCAGAAACTACTGTCATCCTGGATAATCTTCCCAATCCGGCATACTACGTGGGTGGCCAACCTATTCCCTGTGAGGAAGAAAAGAGGTGAAATTCTCCTCTGCGTGGATTTTCAAAATTTGAACTAAGCCTCCAAGAAAGACAATCACCCTCTCCCCTTGTTGGATGAGGTGTTACAAATTGTGAACGGATCACAAATGATGTCTTTCTTGGATGGGTACTCCGGGTATAACCAAGTCATGGTTAAGTTTGAAGATAGAGACAAAACAATGTTTACCACCAAGTGGGGAAAATTTGCATACCAGAGAATGCCCTTTGATTTGATTAATGTAGGGGCCACATTTCAAAAGGCTATGGACATTGTGTTCTAGGGCCTTGTGAACCGGTGTATAATCATCTACATGGATGATTTAACCGTATTTTCCTGGGATAGGCATGATCATTCTGCCCACCTCGCCCAAATTTGTGAGAGATGTTGCCGATATGGAATATCCCTCAACCCCAAGAAATGCATATTCAGGCTCACTAAAGGGAAGTTTCTCAGGCATATTGTCTCCAAGAAGGGTATATCCATTGACACTGAGAGAGTTGAAGCACTGCTAAATCTACAAATGCTCGACAGCAAGAAGGAACTGCGATATTTATTTAGAAAGATCAACTTCATTCGACAGTTTATCACTGGATTCACCGAGATCGTAAAACCACTCAGTGAAATGATGAAGAAAGATACCAAAATTGAGTGGAGTCCTGAAGCAAAGCGGGCGTTCACCCAGATTAAGAAAACAATAACGGAGGCACCGGTTCTAGCTAGTCTGGACTATTCCCTCCCTTTTTATATCTATTCTTTTGCTTCGCCGCATTTTGTCGCGGCAGTATTAACTCAAAAGTTCAAAGGGAAAGAATGACCAATAGCTTTCATGAGCTCCCCCTTTAAGAACTATGAAGTCCGGTATTCATCCTTGGAAAAGAAGGCCTTTTCTCTAGTTCGCGTCATGAAGAAATTCTGGCATGATATTCTCTGGAGCAAGGTGCATGCTATCATCCCAGACCAGGTGGTGAAATCTCTGTTGATGCAGAGTGAATTGGGTGAAAGATGGGGGAAATGGATGGCCATCCTCCAAGAATACAATTTAGAAATGTAACCCATGAAAATAGACTGAGGCCAGGGACTATGTAGAGCGATGGTAGAAGAGACTCCCCACATTGAATGTCAAACATATACAGTGGATTCCATCACTCGGGATCCATGGTACACAGACCTAGTGTACTTGTTGTTGAATAATAGATGCCCAGAGGGATCTCCTCCAAACAAATGTTGCGCCCTATGGTTGAAAAGTGCCCACTTCATGATAAAAAAATGCCACGCTTTTCCATAGGAACTATGAAGGAGTGTACCTTCGGTGCATCGATAGGGTTCAAGCTACAAAAATAATTGAAGAATTTCACGGACAGTTTGGAAGCGGGCACAGCTCAGCTGACACCACTGCCCATCAAATCCTCCAAGTTGGATACAATTGTCCCTGTACCTTTAAAGACGTCTATACTCACGTCTGAAAGTGTCATACTTTCCAAACCGCGGCACATCGTGAGCAAAACCCATCTATGCCTCTACAGCCAGTTTTCAAAGCTAGACCTTTTGCCCAATGGGCATTTGACTTTATTGGAGAAATCAACCCCAAATCATCTGCCAACCACTTGTACATCTTGACTGCTATGGATTACTGCACCTAGTGGTCCAAAGCGATACCTTGTAAAAATAATACTGCGGATGTAGTTATAAAATTCCTGAAAGAAAACATCGTCACAAGATTTGGAATGCCCTTCGCTATCGTATGTGACAATGGTCTGGCATTTTCTTCAACGCAATTACTTGAATGGACCTATGACCAGAAGATCACTTTGAAGTTCTCCAGCAACTATTACCCCAAAGGCAATGGTGTTTCCGAATCAACCAACAAAAATTTGCTTGAAGTGATCAAACACCTGTTAAAATAGAATCCCCAGGACTGGCATCAAAAGTTGAGATTCGCCCTCTAGGAAGATCGTATTCGCATTAAGGCCACCTTGGGGACATCCCCATTCCATCTGGTTTACGGCCAGAACCCAGTGTTCCCCATTAACTTACAGATCCCAGTTTTACAGTTTATGCAGGAATTCAGCAACCGGGACAATATTGTGGATGTTCGGCTCCTAAATATGGTGTGGATGGAGGAAAAAAGAGACGCTACCCTTGAATATTTTGTGCGTCACCAAGTAGTGGTAAAATGATGGTTTGACTGAAGATCCCAGTATAAGGCCTTTCATATTTCAGACTTGGTCCTCTTGTGGGATAAAGCCCAGGAAAAGAAAGGAAAGCACACTAAATTGCAATGGCTCTGGCTCGGACCATATTTGATCTCAGAAATCTGCGGGGAAAATACCTATCACCTCAATACCATGACCAGAGAACCTGTCCCATTTCCTGTCAATGGAACATTTCTCAAACATTATTTTGAATGAGGCAGCTTTGTCCAGAGTTGTATTATATGTAAATATTCTTGCTTGTAAATATTTCTTTCCCGGTACCCTATTTGGGGTGCCTTGTAAATAGGTGTCGGCTATCCTCCGGGATCGCCCTTGTTTTCTTTCTTTTATTTTGTCTTTTTGTTTTCTTTCTGGTTCCCCAGTGTTTTTCTTCCCCTGTTGTAGGTTGGCATACTTTGCATAACATCTAGACTCTGGGATGATACCTTTCGCATTACGGGAACTTGGAATCTATTGTTAGCATGGTGGAATTGGTCTGGTCTCTAGAGTTATTTTTTAAGTTTGGTAACAAGCTATGATTAATCTTCATCAGATTTATCCTCAAAATTCTGGCAATCAGTTAAGTCAAAATTAGAAGGAATAAGTAATCAGACACACCAAGAGTAGATCGGTCGCACCAGTGTGTTGGCCCGAGTCTGAACTTCTAAAATTCTTTTCAGGTCTGGAGTTTTTCTTCCTTATCTAGAAAATTAAGATGGATGAAAGGGTGAAAGAAGTACCACTGTTAAAATTAGCTAGTCTTAAGCTTAATGGTGAAAGAAGTACCGCCTTCCCATCCAGGAAAGAATGAAACGATAAAAAAAAGGGGAAAAGGATGAACAAACTCTGGTATCCAGGAGAAATGAGCAAATTTGAAGACTTTGGATCGATATATTTAGTGCCTCTTCTCTGCTTCTCTCAGAGGTCATCGAATTGATTTTCTTTAAAAGCACACACTTCACAGCTGATGAAAGACCAAGGATTGAATCATGTATGAGCCATATTTTCTTAGATACTTTGTGCCTTACAGACAGAATGCTCCGAGTAATGATTGGTTCCGGTTTTGCTAACCAGAGATTCTGTGGTTCTCAAATGCGCTAAGGTATTCATCCCAAATAGTCATCATTTGTTATGCCCTACATACCCATCCCTATATTTTGTGTGCAAAATGTTGGGTCCCCTCTTTTCACTTTTGGCTCTTGCCTTATTTTCTTTGCCTTTGTTTTTCTTTGTTTCTTCTCTGGATTTTCCCTCCCGTGAGGTTTGTTTTCCTTTCTGCTTTTGTCTTTGTGTCACTAGGACCCGGTCTTGGAGTTGGTTGTTCTTTCCAGAGCCAGACCCCAGACTCTGGGATTCTCTACCATGATGTCTTCACCTCACGGGGAGGTATGGTTGCATGGGATCCCTAGGCCTGGAGTCTGGGGGTTTTCTTGTTTCGAAGTCTGCGGTGAAGAAGGTAACTTTATTTTTACCTTGGGTATAAATAGAAATTACATGTCTCTTTCGCAGTTACCGCGATTAAACTTCTTAGAGCTTTTAGAGTGATTCCTTGGCAATTTGAAGTGTGATTAAGTTGTGAATTACACTGAGCTTAGTGGATAATCACGAGTTGATTTTTGGTGCTGATCAGTGATCACTCAAAGGTTGAGACTATTGTAGAGCGGTCCTAGGGTCTTCTTTTATTTTTTTTCTTTGGATTTCTAGGTAGGTTCTCTTGTTCTGCTTTGTTCTTTCTGGTTTTCGCTTCGTTCTAGTTTGGGTTCTTTTTTTGCCTTTCGCGTCTTCTGTTGTGGTTCACCACCCGTTGGTGGGTTGGCTCTGCCAGGGGGTTGTCCACCCTCTATGTAGCTATAGATTAGTGTACATGTTATATTTTTCCTTAGGTCTAATCATGTAGATGTTGTGTAAATTTGTAAAGAGCTCGTAAATACTGTATCTTTGTGTATATATGTTTCAGCCTTTGGCCCTCTATATTTATATGTATATACCCTTTAACTTTGTTGCATCTTTATATATATATGGTTTATATCCTTTTGGCTTCATGTCAATCTTACCGTGCATTGTCTGCATTTCACCTAACTTTGCGATCTCACCCCACGATAGAATACCACCTGGTTGGAGTTCAGCTCTCTGCTAGTTTCAACCAGGCAGTTTTCTCTCTCCACCGTCAATCAACCTTTATGGCACATTTAAGTCCCATGCATGCATTCAAGACTGTCCAAGTGGCCTCCATTTTGCACGCGTTTAGATAGTTGGCATCGTCATCGCCATAACTCCTCATTTATTGCATAGCCATGTGACACCCACGTGGGCCTAACAACTTACTTTCTGGTCACTATCACTAATGGTTAGTTTTCTGGACCCCAGGCCCTTCGCCCTCATCCAGCCCATATCTTACTTTCATCAAGTATGCTAAAACACCCAAGCCCGGATAATGGTTAATTCCCCAAGTCTACATTATACATATATCTTTTCATAATTTTGACTCAAGCTAACTTTTCAGGTGAAGGACGTGCCTCGGTGGTAAGATCTCTGAATCCTAGAGTATTATTTATTCATGAATCCTAATGGTTGCCTTACCTTGTAGGATCTCAAAAACACCACACTTTCGCTATGTCAGAGGCTTCCACATCCTCACCACCCGGGAGTCCGAAGCTCCCCTCCACGGCGGTCACTAGGGTAGCTGTCAGGTCCAAAATTGAGAGGGCCTTGAAGAAACTACCCCTCAGCATGAAATATTTGAAAGACAATATTGTTGTGGGATCAAAGATTGAGATTTAGGTTCAATTGTTCATTGACACCAGCGTCGGGATGTGGTCAAAAATACAGTCCTTGGTTAAGATGATGTTCATTCAGCGGCAGGCCAGGGACCAATTGGCCATCAATGTCGGGGAATTTGGGATCCTAAAGGCAGCTTGGTTCCCATGCTCTATGCAGGCCCCAAAACTTATCCTCACCCTTGCAGCACATTACAACTCTTTTGTCTGGGCCGTCATTCTCGCTGCTCCCATCCTGACTTGATATCCCACTCCCATGGTGTCTCTTGACACCCCAACTTTTTAGGCGAGATTGGGAATCCCCTTGTTTGACGAACCAGCCATCGTCACCAGATCTGATGCCTTGGCACAATTTCAATAGCTAGAGGTTATGGCCTGGAAATATCTGAATAATAAATGGTTAAAGACCCCAAAGAAAGATTCAAAGAGAATGAAGATAGAGATCCCCCAATCTGAATTTAAGGAAAGTATCCAAATGGGGATCATAGAACTATGTCGGATCTTTGGGTAGCCCCATGCCCAGGAATTTTTAGGATGGATGTACTACTTCCTACTTGGCATCTCCATCAGTGAGCAGTATTTTGATTGGGCTGCCATCATCTCGAACCATGTGGACTCACAGTTCCTTCAGGTGGCCCAGACCCATAAGTTTTATATGATGTTCTTTGTTCTCTGGGCCTTAGCACAACAACACCCCATTACAAACGGGCTACTCACATCAGGTGAACTTGGAGTTGGCCCAGGGTAGAAGACTCATTGGGATTATTTTGCACAAATCCAATGGTAGGCTAGTTTCCTCAGTTGTTTTTGAGTTAACGATGCCTTCATCTACTACAATCTTCTCACACCCACCCAAGATGTCAGGTATCGCCTCTCCAAGGAGGCAATGGATCTAGTCAGAAGTTATAGCCACTACTACATCCAATTCTAGTAGCATAATTACATTTAGGTAATCAGCTTCTTCAAGAAACCTTATTTGTTGCCCAAACATTGTGGGAACAAAATAATCCTTTTGCAATATTGCAGATAGATGTTGGAGTTGCACACCTTATACACTGTAAAGAAGGTGGTGAATGTCCCATTTCCAATAACTTGTGGGAATTACACATGCAATCTGCCCGCAGCTAAAGAGGTAGACAATGAACTTAAAAGCCTAGGCCTAACTAAATTCTATCTGGCGCGGAAAAACTTTGATCTGCTAGACAAGATTGAAACGGAACTTCCCCGGGCATCAGAGCCCCACATATTCCACATGGAGGACTTATGGAAAGATTTCCAAGATGACTTTGAAGTCCAGAGCCACCACTTCGTCTAGATGAAAATGGGGATGATGGAAAGGCTAAAGCTCCAAAAATTCCTGAGCGACTTCTCAGACACTGGGTCCATAATAGACCCCCAATACAAGGAAAGGGGAATAGAAGAGATGGCCCTCCCTCAAATAAATTGGGACACATAGGAGGGGTCAACCATTGAAGATATCACCCCCGACGTAGTCGAGCGAAGCCACAAATATTTCAAAAGGGCATGTCCAGGGAGTACGTGTTGAGTTGGCCCAACAGTATTAAGATTAATCCCCGGGGCTAGAACCTCTTCACAGGGAGAGGATAGAGGAAAAGGAATCATGGGGACTCCTTCACGAGCCCCTTCTACAGCCCCCATCAAAGAATAGATGCAACAAACGTTGGCGGCCTCTCGGCAGATGAAGGAGAAATTGATCACAAAGTTGGCCACCTCGGTCCTCATGACCGGGCCCGTTCATCCTCCCTCTTCTCCTTCACTGGCCGCATTAATGGTTTGAGCAACAAGAAGTGGAGTGGAAGAGGAGTAGGAAGCTCTAATGGATGCAGGGCCTCCCTTGGTGACCAGGTGGAAGAAGAGGCTCAATCCAAAGCCAAGGACAGAGCCAGAGCTTGGGATGCCAAACATCTCAGAAGTACAAATCATTTCTTCTAACTCCCCAGAGTTGGAGAAAGAACCAGAGCACATCCTAGAGAATCCCCCTCCCAATGAATAATTTGACGATGTTTTTAGAGCTGATGAATTTGGAAACTTGCAGGGGGACATCGTACAGTTGGCAGAAGAAATCGTCACGCAAGAAGAAGTTCTAGAGAAAGAACCGACACAAGAATAGGAAGCCCAGGTAGAGGAAGAAAAGGGGCAGGAGTAGGTGGAAACCTTCATAGTCCTAGAGATACAGGTTATGGAGGTTGAAGGCAAACAGACACAAAATGAAAAAATGGCATCGGCTGGGGAAACCGAACCCACGAGAACAACTGTGACCCCAACTGTCATATTCCAAATGTCGCCACCCAAGGTAACATTCAGGTAAGTGATCACAGCAGCCCAAACATTAAATCTTAGCCCATCACCTCCCCCACCTCTAGAAAACATACCAATAGAAGAAAGCATCCCAACAACGAAGGCTGATAAAGAGCAGCAGCAAGGTGAAGAAGAAAACCCCAGGGCAACAAGCGATGATCCTAATATTACCAAGGATGCAAACATCAGGGTAGAGGATATAGGTACTACTAGAGTAGGTATCACCAGAGAACCAAGAGGTACAGAGCAGGAGCCAGATGTGGCTCATACTGTTGAAGGGGTGCAACAAGATCCTGGGGAGGAATCACAAGAGCAGATTTTGGCTGCAAAACCACCTCTACCGCCACAGTGGTTGGTGGAATCTTGAAAGGGGAAGGCCCCAACAACACCCAAGGCCCATCTCTCCTTGGAAGAGATGATGGCACATGCGCAAAATTTTCCAAAGGCTAAGAAAGCCCAGACAGTCCACACTCTTTGGACTGAGTCAGGTGGAGATACAGTCGCAGTGATTGTGACACCTTCCCCAGTTGTGGATGAACCAATAGCTAAGGCTAGAGATTACAATATCACAGAGGTGTCACTAGGGAAGAGAGGAAAATAGGGAGAGTTAGACATGTTAAAAGAGGCAGCCAAGGTAGTAGAGGCTTGCTATGAGAAAGAAGCTCAGAAATTCAAGGTAGAGAAGGAGAAAAATGCAAACCTTATGGGGTTGCTGACCAAGTTGGCCTAGCCTATTAGTGTCATTCCCCTAGGTGCCTCCACATTTGATGCACTACTTCCTCAAGGTGACATAGACGCATTACGGGCGATGAAAAGAAAGGCCAAGGCAGTCGATGAATGGGTTACCTTACAGTTGGGAAATGTCCAGCATTTCCTAGTGTCCACACTCTCGGACCTATATGCGGCCCGCCATGTCTTACACTAGGCCGAAACCACCATCTCCATCTGGGAGGGAGATATTGAAAATTACAAAGCATGGAAGGTTGAGTTGGAGGAACTCATCGGCATCGGAGAAGAGGTTGTCTCCGAGTCCAGAATTTTAGGAGAAGAGTCATTTGATTTTGTAAGGACCCAGTACTCCAGACTTGACCTCACATTGGGGGTAATGAAGCAACTGGTAGGGACCCTATGTGATAAGACCAATGTGGTCCAATATTCTTTCAATTTGTATAAGTCTTTTATTTTGAAGGTCTCCGGAGCTGATCCGTTTAGCACCGACACATGCACTCTGGAGGAGTATGTTTTGGGAAATTTTGATGATTTAATGGAATCAAGGTATCAATCCCTAGAGGGGATAGATGGAGCAAAGATGATGTGAATAACTCACATGGTGCTCAGGGGTCATGATGTGGCAAAAATGGTTGAAGAATTTAAGGAAAATTTTCCTGACCTGGGTGAGCAGATTGAGGTGGCCAAGTACCGCAAGGCTGGCCTTAGAGACATCGATGAAGATGGGATCTCCCATCTTCTCCAGACCTTCAATGATAGAAACCAATAATAAATATTCTTTGGGTGCCAGATAAGGCTTTCAGGAGAAATTTTTTGTAGTCTTTATTCTTTGGGAGCTCAACTCCTGGATCCCAGAGTTCCAGATCCCACATTTTTGTATTCTTTAAGTGACCCGTGTCCCGGTTCCCAAGACTAACCGGTCACTTTCAAGGCAGTAATAAAAGGGTGTCAGAAGATAGGTAACTGCAAAAAGGCATGTCAAATTGACAAGAAGGTTCTGACAAATGGTCTTCCCAAGGTGCCGCTTCAACGTTACACCTGGCGCATTGGAGACAAGGTGTCACTTTCCCATTTATGAGGCATGTAGCCTCGATCCTCGGGGGACTAGATTTCTTTCTTCTCCTCCCGAATCTCTTCTCAAGGCTAATTCTTCCACTCCTCTCTTCTTTTCTTATTCTTCTGACATGTCATACCTTCTCCATCTTGAGGTCTTTTGTAGTGTGGTGCAGGTAGTACCGACAACCGGAAAATAGTATTATATGGTAAAGTGTAAAATAAGCTAGGTTAGTTTTAGGTCAAGTGATGTGTATAAATAATAAGTCCGGCCTCATTCCAAGGGTCAGAGAAATTGATGATTTTGCAGTCCATAGTTAATATCAATTTGGTTTTCTCAGTTCTTAGTTGCAAAGCTCAATGCTCCATAGTTTCTAATCTTTAAGTAGTTAAATGCTCCCCTATAGCCACCATTGTACCACACACTAGTGCTTGCTGGAAGAGATGTTAATGAAGAAGGAAGAGTTCTCTCAATGATGTTGTTAGCATTCTGTCTTCTAGGTTAATGGTATTTTATGCTTTGTTTTCTTCATGTCCTCTGCTCTAGTACTTAAAGTAGATTATTGACCTCCTTTCCTTTGCTACTGATAAAATATGAGATGATGGTCTTGTGTTTCTTCGGTATTTAGTGTAGTGTGTTAGAGCATTGTCGATGTCTTGAATGTTTAGTATAACTATAGGTAGATGAATTCTTTCTAACTCTGCAGTATCTTTTGAAGTTTATTTGTTGAGTAAAGGCGTGCTTGCAAGAAACCCCATTCACTTGAATTCCCAGAGAAGATGAGTTAAGATAACTAGCTATCCCCCTCAAAAAAAAAGTCACATCTCCCAACGGAGCCCCGCACTGTCGAGACCTGACTCTCACGTGTTTGGAGGCCCAGGGAATCTCATTTCCCCGAACAACCTTGACAGGCAAAGTTGACCGGTACCCCGGTACCCGGTGATAACTTACCTCTGTTGGTGGACCTGGTCACAAAGTCCCGTCAACAATGTGCTCTTTGTCGTACAAAACCCTTCAAAAATTTCAAGTGTCTCTCAACCATCCACATTGACCTAGCATGTACAGGTCCACACAATTCAATCTCCTCAACTTGGTGTATGAGGTGGTGTTCTTGTGCATTGAAAAAGGTTGAAGGTAAACACTTTTGCATTTCACACATTAGGTGAGGAATTCTTTTCTTCCAATATTGTATATTTTCTTTATGGATTTATGTAGATGAAAACCACCTACAAGGGATTGAAGACACAAAAATATATAAATACAAGACTTTACAATATATTACTTGTTTGATACATTGAACAAATATCACTGCTTACCTCATGTATTTTTCAAGATCATATATCACTTGTTTGATATTATTGTCGAAGTTCTCTGGGAGTGATAGGGGTAGCAAATACTGCAACAATTGTCAACTGATCATTTCATACAATGAAAATTGAATGCAATTACATAAATATATTGTAAATACAAAAGACTGTGACTTACCTTAATGAAGGTATGTCAATCATGCATTTTCATCTATGACCCAAAACCACTCTTCTTTGATATGACATTGCTAATATTCGCAGCAAATCCTGTAGGAAATCAAATTTTGTGTATGACTTCTTTTATGGAATTACTTTGTTACTCTATTAATAACCAAGGAAGAGCACTTGCATTAATCCAGTCTCCATTATTTCTATTTGATTCAATGATATTTTTCATTGCATGATTGGAATCATGAATGTCACTACAAATTTTGCCAAGTTTTTCTTTGTCACGCCTTCCATCCAATATTTCCACAGTGTCTCTGTTACATTATTTCCAATATGCATAGTATCAAAAAAATGCACAATTTATAGTTGTTAATAGTAGGGCAGCCTACTAAATTATCTAGGATAACATTTTAGTCCCTTTGGAAGTTGGTCAATGATGCCTTCACGACCTTCAAGACCATCAACTACATAATTAACCAACAAAACACAATCAAAATATATAATTTTCAAACATAAACCATTAGGTGGAATGATATTACCTCTAATTCTATTATATTCCAACTACCATAGGTGAGGTGTCATTCTTCGGGGCTTTTATGTATTCTCTTCTTTCCCATTGAAAAGATGTTTTTTCGCATTTTGATACTTATGATTTCTGGGGAGGAAGTGCCTATACTCATCAAACACCTACTTTCTTAAACATTTGGAATGATGAGATTTCATCTTTGGACCACACATTGGACATGAAAATTTTCCCTTTATTTGAAGACCTACAAGATAACGATACAATTGGATTAAATGTGTTAATTTTTAGAATTAGAATTATCGCGTACAACTAGAATTCACCATGACATACCACAGAAATGTGTCAACCCTGGAGCATCATGAATTGTCCACACAAGCATTGGATGGAATTGAAATTGTCTTTGTCCAATTGGTCTAGAGATTTCATACATAGTGAAACCATTCCATAACACCAACAACTCGTTGATAAGAGGAGCAATATATACATTCATATCTTTCACTTGGTACTTACCTAGTTGAATTAACAACAACATCAAATAATTATTGTGGCCATTTCACACCAAGACTTATAATTACATGTAGATAACTATAAAATAATAAAATACCTGGAACAATCATTACCAACATAATGTGCTCCCTCTTTATTGACATCCATGGTGGAAGGTTATTGTTGATAACAAAAACAGGCCACACCGAGTAAACAGATCTCATCTCTCCATACGGATTGACACCGTCTACTGCCAGAGAAAGCCTAAGATTTTGAAGTTCTTCCTTAAAGTGTGGCCACTTTTCCTCTATGTCCATAAATGATGAACCATCCATAGGCATTCAAATAATGTCATCTCGACTCCTTTTGCGTGCATGGTAATCCATAAATTGTGCCAAGCTATTGCACCTAAATAATCATTTCAGACGTGGAATAATGGGGATGTAACAAAGAACCTTGTGAGGCACCTTTTTTGTCATTTGATCATATCGATATCTTCTCATATGGAATTTAGGACATTCTGTTGCATTTTCATGTTCTTTATGATAAATAATATGATCTTTGGGACAAGCATCTATTTCTTGATACTCCATTCCAATATGTTTAATAATGGCACATAATTCTCGGTACAAGCGAGGTAGAACATTTGATGGTAGTAACAAAAACTCACCTATCAATCTACAAAAAAAAATATAATTCATTACTATAAACAATCTTAATAGTACATGTTTCACCTTTTATAGACTATAATGACGTATATGACAAACCTTAGCATACGTGACATTGCTATGTTGGATAAACCATTCATAACCTTCAAATTCACCAACAACAATAAAGTAGAGAAAAGAGTAGATTGGGAGCCTTCATAAAGGGGTGTGTTCACCTTCTCAAGTAGAGGTATATCATGGATGACTTCAATTTCATCCTCATCATAATCATCATCATCATCATCAGCAGTACTAGTAGCAGCAGTACCAAATGTGTCAACGATCAATGCATTCATACCATCATCTTCAAATGTGTTTTCTGGTGTATGATCGTCATCTTCCATGGGAACATGATGTTCAACTTCAATACTCACACCTCCATGTTCCTCTATATTCACACCCCCATGTTCCTCTAAGATGTGGTGGTCCATATCACATACTACACTGGGGAGATTGACATATATAAAAAATGATGATAATCAAACCCCCCTTCAATGTGATAATCAAACCTCCTTACATGGTTCATATGTATATTAATTGTGAAAACAATATAACAAACAACAATTACCAATGGATGATAATCAAACCCCCCTTAAATGTGACCATTCTCCCTACAATGTCTCTTTGTTGTTTTGATTGTGATTCTTCTTGTCTTTAAGTCGTTACAACTCTTGCATGGACAATAACATTTGTCATCACCTTCTCTTTGAAAGTTAGACAACAATCTAGCGATTGTCTCCCTATTCTGATTGAATTCCATTGTATTATCTGACATGATCCTTAATGTGTATATTTGCAAAAAAAATTGGACATGTTGTACTTAATTTTTATATCTACACATATGGTTTTGATAGAAAATGGTCAATCTATTTGCTCGTGGTAAGAACTCTTTATTTGTGAGAAAAAATGTCAAACTAAAAATGACATGTTACGATAGGTTTTATAAATGATATGTTACTTTGTAAATTTAACTTTAGGTTTTAAAACTGTACATATATTTTCTTCGACTCCCCCACATTGTAATCATATCGACAGGTTGATATCAAATTCTATGTCAAGATTTACAGCATTAAATTGATCATAGTGGGAAGACTCAAACACAAGAAGAATATGAGTATAGCCAATTTTCAGAAGAATATGAATGAATGCAAACATACATAAGTGGATGAACA
>MU224899.1:3469073-3490441 GCA_018584345.1 Thuja plicata
TGCCATTCTATTTTGATAGCATGCAGTGTTTGATCTCTCTTTATTTGTTTTGTTGTTGATATTCACTATGTGGTACTCCCCGTTTATGATCATTTGATGAGGAAATGTCTTGATGGCTCGTGGGCTGCAAGCTAGGGCATCATGCATTGTTTATGAGCTCATTGTTTGAGCACCACATGACCCTATTATGAGCTTTTTTTGTTATATACATATACATATATACATATATATATATATGATATTATTGTTGTCATTCCATGTTTTTTGTTGTTGTGCACCATATATTATTTTATATATACACTATTTATTTCATTGAGACTGTGACTAGCTTTGCATTTGTAATGTATTTTCTGTTATTGGATAAATGGTGTCATGTTGTTGAGGTTGTAGATGCATTGAATCACCACTACCATTCTATTTGATAGCTATGCTAAGGAACTATGTTATAAAATTTCAAGGCATGAAATTTTATAACTGTACATATATTTTATGAGTATGAACATAAATAATATGGGTAATAGACATTGCCTAGTGTGATTAATTTTTGACTAGGCTATGAATCCAGTGTGCCCCTGTGTGATCCAAAACCTGCAAAGAAAAGAGAGATGGGGGTTAGATAAAAAAGATCTAAGAAATGAATGACATCCTATTACTACTGATCCTCATCTAAAATTATGCATGTGCATAGTCAAGCCATACACTTCTAAAAGAAAAATGGGGAGTACCACATAGTGAATAACAACAGCAAAACAAACAAAGAGAGATCAAACACTTCACACAATGCCTTGAAGGTAATAGCAACAATGCCCTAGCTATCAAAGCTCGCGGGTCATCAAGCATTCCAAATGCAAAGATGTAAACGAATGTCAGTATTAAACAGTGAGCTCATAAACAATGCATGATGCCCTAGTTTGCAGCCTGTGAGACATCAAGACATTTCTCATGAAATGATCATAAATGGGGAGTACCACATAGTGAATATCAATAGAAAAACAAATAAAGAGAGATTAAACACTTCACACAATGCCTTGAAGGTAATAGGAACAATGCCCTAGCTCTCAAAGCTTGCGGGTCATCAAGCATTCCATATGCAAAGATGTAAACAATGCCAGTATTAAACAGTGAGCTAATAAACAATGCATGATGCCCTAACCTGCATCTCGCGAGCCATCAAGACATCTCCTCATGAAATGATCATAAACGGGGAGTACCACATAGTGAATATCAACAGAAGAAAAAAAAAGAGAGATCAAAGACTTCACACAATGCCAGCTTGAAGGTAATAGCAACGATGCCCTATCTCTCAAATCTCATTGGTCATCAAGCATTCCAAATGCAAAGATGTAAACAATTACACTATTAACATTCATATTGTTCCATGAAATCAAAAAATTCCATCAAAATAAAATTGAGTTAATGAGAAGATAAAGCTCGAATGCCTACCTCAAGTCGTGGCTTCCATATACCAAGATGCCAATCAGCTTCCATAGTATGCCCTCTTCACGCACAACGGTATCTAATCACACTAAATTAGAAATGAGCCTTTCTTCTTTTTTTTTTTATAATCACGCGGGTGTCACAATTACGGCTATACCATCGTTATTACGACAACGTCGGGGGCACTTGGAAAAAAACACAAAAATCGCATACAAATGGTGGTGCCATCGCAAATTGGGGTCAAAATTTGACCCCAAATGTTGTAGTGACATTATTTTGTATCTTAATATATTTTTCATCTTCCTACTGAAATATTTGTCACGTCATGAAGTTTGATAGTTGCGTGTACTCCTAGGAGGTTGATCACTCCAACACAAGGTTGTGATAGTTTTGAATTGTACGTTCACATCATCCTAGCCACTAGATATGTCTAGGGTCCCCAATAGTCATATGAGTTGAGATCAAGCTGATTTTAGATTATTTAAAGAAGTTTCTAATATATTACATTATGTTGTCCACATTACTAAAATGGTGTTGCACATTAATGCACGGTAAGTTTGTAGGGATATTGTAATTGTGGCTTACATATATAATGAGATCTACGTAAAAAGAGTTACATAAGAATCCATAATATCCTAGAAATCATATGAGATGTAAACCTTTTTTTTCCTTTTTTTGGCAAGAATGCTTCTATTTGACTTCATCCAACTAATTTGAACAAAGAAGAATATGAAAGACTTGGAATGATATATAATAGGCTAATTTGTTGAGAAACATTATTTTAGCTAGTAATATGAATGACCTAATATTAATGTTATCTCTCAATGTATGGAGCATTTCTAACTTAAGTTCTTTTCTTTGTAGATAATGAAACATCTTACATGCAAACTATGGTGGATGGTTGTATCTATCTGTGTGAATGAGGTGGTGTACCTAGTAAGTTCATCACTTAGGCCCTAATCACACATGTTACTCAAGTTTACTTTAGAACCACATAGGATGCTTCCCACTTAAGTGGATAGTTACCAATTTTCCACCTTAAATGGATAAATTATCACTTTATGTCTCATATCATAAGATTAAGGTACTTGTCATAATACTATGGCACCATACATCCATTTTATTCATGTTCTTGAAAGGAATGTGGTTTATTCTTGTCATATTAATATTATCATTCCATTTTATTTTCCATAAAGCCTCTAGATCTTGTGTATCGAGCTCTCCATACCTAAATCTTAGATGGCATTAGATCTTGTTGGGTGCCTTTGGATAGCCTTTAGAGAGATCTAGAGTGTAAACCTTGTATTTTCTTAAGGGATTGAGTATGCTTTTCTTTTGAATCTTTGTAATACCTTGAGAATCAAAATAGTGTAAAGCAAATAGTAGATTTTAGGGAGTTCTTTTTTTGGATTTGTAAACAAGTGCATTTTGTGTTAGTATTCAGAAGCATGGGGAGGGGGGAGAATCAATGTAGACAAGTACTTAATAATTTTTACCATCGATCTAACAAAGTTAATCAACAACTTCCAAACAATGAAACATACAACTGATGATATCAAATTGAAGTAAATAACATCAAGAATCACACTTAACACACAAATTTTTCACATGGAAACCCTTGTAAGAGGGAGAAAACCATAATGGGGATGACACCCACAAATTCACTTCACTATAATATAAAGTGTTTTCCATGTTAGGAGCTACAATACCCTGTCAAGTGTTCACCCTGTTAAAAGTGATTAGTACATTGTTAGAAAAAGACCTGTTAGAGTCTACCTCACTATAGGATTTCAAAACCCCAATTAATAAGTTACCGTGTTAAATTATTTATAATAGGAACCTATTAAAGTTCACCTTGTTAAGAGATTTAGCTTTCCAACCTAGAAGGTTGGCCTACAGTAAAGAACTTTGTCTCTTGATTTGTAGAATAGCATTGTTTTTCTGTCAAATCCAATCTGCTCTTTTCTTTCTGACGCTGCACTAATCTCTGCTCCTTCAATCTTTGATCGATGCACTTGAAAATATGATCACAACCCTAAATAAAATGATTTAGATCACCTTATATAGCATTTTCCTTAAGTCACTTAAGACCTAGAAACTTTCCATCATATTTAGCACAAAGTATTGACCAACCACCTCGAGATCAGTGTCAACAATCCATAACATGTCGGCATCAAATGTAATATCCATGTTTATGAACAATATCTGACCTCAGATCCATCACCTTAACTGATTTAATATAAAACTCTGATCGGTGAACCAATAGGTATACAGGTTCCTTCACCAAAAACATAATTCACTCAAATCATTGAATTAATTGTCGCAGTCAGAATCATGGATTCCACTAACCATATATAAACCTCCTCTATGATCTCAATGCTTGATCTGTACTAAAACTTGACTACTACTGAATTCTCTGACTGAAACTATTCTTCCTGAACACCGATCAATGCACTTATCTTCCATTACCAATCATGCAAATATCTTATCGGTCGCTCCAATCATGTTAACTAACAATTTTAACATCAATGACAACCAATTATGCATCCCTTATGACCGCTCCTCATAAGAACTCCAAAAAATACCATAATGCCAATATTTTGAGCTCACTATTGCATTCAAAGTGACCAAGAAACTCAGATCTATCTTTTGTTTCATCCTTGTTGGACATTGGAGGCCACATCTATAAGGGTCCAAATATTATAGGTGGTCGCCAAATCCCAAAGGTAGTTGCCACTTCGGAGCACTTTTGGCCAAAAACAACTTTGAATCATGCTCAAAAGGGCTAAGAAATGATTTTTAATTATAAATCCATCCATTTTTTACAAAGTTAATTTTGGGGCAAAAACAATTGGCAATTCGAGTCCTATGACCCAACCTACACACTATGGTATAAATTTATCTAGTGTCTAAAAACATTGTTTTAGTAAATTTATAACAACTTGAAGGTATCTATGTAGGCCTTGTGCAAGAGTTCTACCTTCATGCTAAGTGTGAACTTACTAAATTGGGCACAACATTTTTTAGAGTACATATGCTTATTAAAGAATTCATACCCCCTTTGTATGGGTATGGAGTGAGGCATAATGTGGACCCAAATTATGTATTTTTAAAAGTTTTTTACATAAGTTTTGATATTAAAAAATATTTTAAAAATGATATTTTAAATGAAAATAATAATCTTAAATCTCTAGCAAAGTCCAGCAAATCTGGTGGCAAATCTGGCATTCCCTCCAAAATAACATTTTGACCAACAAATAATAAATTTTTGCTACATTTATTACAGTTTTTAGATTTGGAAAAGATAAAAAATTGTTGGTAGAGTTCCAAATTTGATGGCATCTCCAAAATTGGTAGTGATAACCCTAGCTTGTCCGTTTTCATGAAAAAAAATATTTGTGGTAATTTTTTGTGCTCTATGAAGTGTTGAAGACATTTTTTTATTTTTATACACATATTTCTTAGAAAAATCTATTTTTCATAGGTGTTGTTGAATAATCCCAATATTTCAAACTTCTCAGCCTTCATTCGACAACATACTAATTTCTTTTCAAGTGCATTTTTTGTTAAAGTGCATAATTTTTTGTGTACTTCATATTGGTGTTATAAATTTGTAGTGAATGTGAGAAAAATTGTAGTTTAGCATATACCCTTATTCAAATATTTTGTGCAAATTGTATTGCATAGATTATAGTTTGGTCTTTTGCATGTTGGTGATTGCTTGATATGTCCTTATTGTAGCAAGTACAAGCATTGAAATCAAAAGGTCATTTATGATTTTATTACAAGTAACAATTGTAACCGCACTAAGTGCCAAATCATTTGCTTTAGGGGTCATTTGATTGAGTGAATTTTGGAATCATTTTGTGTGATTTTTTTTGAGTTCTCTCTTGTTCTTTTCAAATTCTAGTTGTCGAACATCCTAAGTTTCCTCTTTTAATTCCACATAACTATTCAACATGGAAAATAAATGCATGGAGTAACCTATTGGAAAGAAGACTAATTGAGTACATTGATAGATCCATACCAAAATCAAAAAATTCTAATTTGAAGATAGATTGAATTAATAAAAGTACTATGGCTCTTAGAACTCTATGAGAATATATATATATTGATCTCATCTTGCATATTGAAAAGAGTAAAATGGCCTAAGGTGCTTGGGATAAACTTGCTCAATTGTATGAAAAGTTGATGAGAATAGGGGATATAAACTAATAATAATCTCACTAATCCTGATCCTAGGAATTTTGATACAATCCAAGACTATGTAACTAAGGAAATTGAACTAAGATAACAACTCAAATATTCTAGCATTGATAAGAAGGATGAACACTTGGCCTTCAATTTGTTGGACAAGTTTCCTTCAAAATATGTAGCTTTTTTTTGTAGCTATAAAACTCATTAGTTGACTATGGGGAGCATCTAAACAATACTTTGAATTCATTTAGAGAAATGTTGAAGCTTGAAAAAATCAAATTTGATCTCCATGTGCATTATTAAGTCCTCCAAGTCACATGCTTTAGCTGAAAGTCATGAGATATAATCCAGAAAGAAACAAAATCAATCTAAAAATTCATTTCCTAGGGGGGAATCATTTATAAATGAGAATCCTACTTGTTCATATTGCAAGAAGATGAGACATGAAGAACATTATTTTTATAAGAAGGATATTGATGAATTGAAATATCTTCTTGAGAAGAATAAAATCGATTTACCTTCAAGAATGTCAGATTTAGCTTCTTCTTCCAAATAAAAAGAATTTCATCAAGAAAAGAATAAAACTTTTGGGGTATGTGAGAACAAAGGAAAAAATCTTTGTGCTACTAGAGGAAGAGTTTCTCATCATAAAGTTTCTCTGCAATCTATGTTCTCTTCTTTTGAGCCTTGTAGCATGCCACATATTTTGGTAGAGAATTATACATATATTAATGTAATTGGTAAGGGATATATTGATATTGGTGATGGAACCTTAAATGATGTATTGAGTGTACTTCACTTGATAAAAAATCATCTTTCTATTTGTTAAATCACTCATGGTGGAGTAGTGAAGACTTTCGAGTTCACTCCTGATATTATTATCACTGGAAAATTGGAGAGCATAAATTTTATTTCTACTGAGATGGTAGATCATGCATCTTGGTCTTTTCAAGATTTGTTCCTATCAATGACCGCACTTATAGCCTCACCTTTGATTTTGAGGGTTTTGGTTACTTGAGCTTGGTTATTTTGACTTTTCATGTATCATTTGAACCTTGCATTTTGTCTCGTCATATTGAGAACATCTACTATTACTTATTATGATACTTATGTTGATGCCTAATTCTTCTTATGATTTAATGCAACATGATATTCATTGTCTTTCAAATGCAATTCCTTGAGAAGACCACATCAAAGACATTGGAATTTTTTTTGTGGTGTCTTATCTTACATATTTGGTAGACATCGCCGATGACATACATAATTTCCTTGATGGAAATGTTCCTTCTTCAAATGTTGTGAGAAAGCATTCTGACCCTCTTGTTCATTCTCTACATGATCATTATTCATATTTTGACATTGTTTGGATACTTTGGAATAACATTTAGAGGTATCTTTATCTTCAAAAGAGACACTTGAGTCTTTGAATCTTGTTCTAAATTCATCTTCACTAGATCTAGGATTGTATTTCAAATAGTATGGCCTAGTACACCTAACTTGGAAGGGGCAACTTTCAACATCAAAATGGGGACACCCGGGCAATTTTCATTAACTGCATACATATTGATATTTATTCTTACACATTCCTTTCAAGATTTTGGATATATCATACATACACCTTTCATTTTGTATCTTTTTAAGGGAAAAACTTTGTTCAATGATCATGGACCACCTTTTCCCTCTAGTTTCAAGCATCTACCATTGGTACATATTCTAAATTGAGGGAGGAATACATGGTCTCTCTTCCCTCTTATGGGGTGGATTTTTCATCACATGGGGTTTTTTTCTTCTCATTATTCTTTAAGATTGTTTTTTATATTCATCTCTCCCTCTAGGTTTTCTCCTTTTCTCCATTTGTGAGAGATAGATCACATTCCATTTGTACATGGGTACCTAACAAGGCATAGTAGTTGGTACCCATATTTGCATCTTTACATGTTTTCTATACAATCACCATATGATGGACTCAAGAGTGGATGTTCATGTGAATAAATTTTTGTACCTAGTAAGTTCATCACAGATCTTACTTAATTTTAGCTAGGGACCACATAGGATTATTCTCACTTTAAGTGGATAGTTATCATCTATGTTAGTTTTTGAGATATATAAGAAAGAATCTATATAATGAAATCTATATATACATTTGATGCACAAGGATATTTTTATGAAATATGTATTAATTCCCCTCCTAAATATATTGAATCATATTTATTTGTATAGGTTTTATTTTATATTTATAAGTATATCTCATTATTTTTTATTGTCTATATATTAGTGTATAGTCAGAAAATGGAAGCACTCCCATTGTAGACTTGTTTATCCTTTCGAGTAAGTGGTTTGGGGTCATATAAAAAACCTAGAATGGGTTCCTGAGTTAGACCTAGCTTTCCCCCTATTCTGCCCCTCTTTCCACTTCTTTCCAGCCTGATTTCTGCATTCTGGATTGCAGACCTGAGATTCTGGATTTCAAGGTCAGGGTCGACCTTTTTGGTCTACTATGTCAACCTTGACCCTGACCTAGGTCAAGTTTGACCTCAACCTTGACCCTAACCTAGGTCAAGGTTGACCTCAACCTTGACCCAGGGTTCAGATCCCGAGGTCTCACAGTTTTTGGATGTCGGTCTTTGTAAAAAGTGTTTTCCCGCTTCCGGGTCGGCTGTTTCAGGTTCCGAAGTGTCGATTCCTAAATTATATTTAATATAGGTCCTCTTCTAGGGGTAAAGGCTTTAATGGAGATTTAATTGTCCTATATTGGCCTCCTTAGAAGATTGTGGCCTAGTTTCATATAAAAGGGAGCCTTCTCCTCTCTTTTCCTCTATGTCTTCCAAGTGTGAAAAGTCTTCCAATCGTGATCAAGAATTCTCAAACTATCTTCAAGTTTGATTCAAGAAAGCTAAGGAGAAAGATTTGAAGTGAGAATTTATCCATTCTAAAGCATCCATTTTCATGAAGGAGATCCATTGGAGGCCATTGAAGGATTCAAGCTACATTGTGCCCTTTTGGTGATCTCTCCATCCATCTTCTTCCAAGCCTATTCCAAATTCAAGAACCCATTAAAGACTTGGTGTTGGAGATCTACAAGAAAGAGATTGAAGACATCCTACCTTTCTAAATTCCACATTTTGAAGCATACTTGTGGATCCACGGATTCGAATCCGCCACAAGGAATTTTACAAGCAAGGTGAATTTGAGCATTTACTTTGTTTATCTTTATGCAATTTCAATTATACTTTAAGGTTAATTCCAAAACCAAGGTTTGACTAAGGAAAATCCCTCCCCCACAACAAACAATCCTCTTTTTCTTGTAGGTACAGGTTCAAGACTGTGGATTTGGACAGAGATCTGGATACCCTTTTTGACTTTCTTTTGGACAGCGCGAACAGATTCTTTGTCGAACTTGTGCAGGTCAAGGTCAAGATTATTGGGTCAGGGTTGACATTTGTGGGTCAGGGTCAACCTTTTTCATAAGACGACATTGGATCGGGAAAATATTTCTAGGTTTTGTTCGTCTCTGCATTCCAGTTCTGGATCATACTTCAGTTTTTCCAGAAACAGTCTACAGACCTCAGAAAACAACATTCTTTGATCTGCAATTTTGTAAGGTTGGTTCTTCTTCCTATCCTTTTCAATTACTGTAATTAAACATATTCATTTAATCAATTAACATAATTTAAGATCCCCTTCTTTGTTCTCTTTCCGAATAGTTGATTCATTTGTGCATTAACCCTTCTTTTGGGTTGATCAACTTGGATCTTCCATTTGTGCATTTGAGGATAGAAAAGGAACATCTTATCTTCTCCCTAATCACAATTACAATATACAATCATTCAAATTCAATTAAGTGTAAAGTAGGGTTAAGGAATTCAACACACTTTAAGAAAATCAAACAACAATTAACAATCAAATCTCCTTACCCCTTTCCACCACTTTACAATTATATATGCATATGTTTGATTTATTTAATTATTCTTTAATAATATTATTGTTTTTATCTAAAACCTGTGGTTTATAGAGACATATTTAGGTCATTAATAATGTTTCAAAACATAATCGACAATAAATAAATAATTATTATTGAATAGACATCTAAGGTCCTCTATACTTAAATAAACCTTAGGCTGGCAAGACTTATAGATAGGGTCTAGACACTAAAATGGCAATATTGTTTGTTTGTCTCTCATTGTAGCCTCAAAAAAATTACTTCACCTGGCACTCCTAGTTACTACAACCTACGGTCTAGACACTAAAATGGAAATATTTTTGTTTTCCTCTCATCATAGCATCACAAAAATTACTTTACTTTGCACCACCAGTTACTGTAACCAGCCATAATTATCACACAAATCCACCAACCAATTTATTAGTCCAAGTTAGTCATAAAATATAATGAATGCATTAAATTTAACATTAACATAATAATAATTCAGCAAATGATGGAGTGTTTGGGTCGGCTTAGAGGTTTTTCAATTTTTTATGAAGTAGAGAATGGGGATCAAGCTAAGGATGATGATCCAGACAAATTTGTGAGAGATTTGGTGGTGTCCATGTGGTTGGAAACATCTAACTATGTTTGAAGGTTATGGCCTTTGGTTTGGGCTCTGGCCCTACCTTTTTTGCCTCTTCACCCCTGGGCTTGGTCAATGTCTAGAGCTTGTCTACAGAGAAATTCCTTGTGCAAATAGAGGGCACTATCATGGCCTCTATTTCTATTGTATTTTCTCACTACATACACTTGTTCCTATTCTTTTGACATCTTGGAGGACCCTTGGGCTTTGGTGTTTGACAGTTGTGGGGGATGGGGTTTCATGTTTCTTGATTTCATTGTTGATCTTCTTCCCCTCATGTAAGGATTGTGACTTGGAATTGGAAGATTTTTTGGGCGTGGTGGATGGTGTCTATGTGGCTACAATGTTTGTTCTCCCTTAGACTGTGGGTTTCATGATGTTTCCTGATAACCAGCTCATGCATGGTGGTAATGTGATGATGTTGGAAATCGGTGACTAGGCCCATATGTTAGGTGTTTGTACTAAGATTTCCCCCAATTTTGGTGGTCTCGGCCTTGTTCCTTCCTTCAGGGATGACATGGATCTTCCTAGTAGGTTTATTTTGGGGGATGATTTCAAACTTTGGTTCTTTTCTTATTGTTTATACTTTATTGCCTTCAGTGCACATGCTTGCTTTTTGGATTTGGCTTCCCCACTTTTTGGGTGGATTTTTTCTTCTATGTTGTGTACAAAGATGTATTGACTCTTTATTCCTTTGGAGAGTTGAAGAGGTATTTCATATGGTGAGCCTGGTATTTTGGGCTTTCTTGACCACATTTATTTTTTATGGGGAGGATGAAGTTGTGAGAAGGATTGTGCAAATTTGTGGTAAGGGCCTAGGGATTGGTTTCCATTATTCTCCTGGGTCATGGTTGTAGTTTATGGTGGAGGTTCCTAGGATTGGGATCTTTATAGAGTGGAGACTTGGTTCTTATGGGTGTATTTTTCCCTATTTGTGCCTTTTGTGGTGGGCTAAGCCTCAATTTTTTAGTATGATGAAGACACTAGTTGAGACTATACCTATTGAAGTTACTTCCTATGAAGATTGTTTTAAAGGAATGACTTTTATCTCTATGGATAACAATTTGTGATTCATGATTTTGAACTAAGACATGATGGAAAAAAATTTCTATTATCATTCTCCTTTTGTCTTTTTGGTTGGATTGTCCATCTTAGCTAGTAAGGACAATGATCTTGTTTTCTCTTGTGGCCAATTGTTTGGTGCAAGTTTTCAAGGCTCAATCTGGCATGTGGTTTTTGGTTAATGTTTACAAATTTTTGTGGGGATTTTATCTTGGATTTCATAAGGGCTTGACACATTCCTATTTTTTTCTTCCTCTTTCACGGATCCTATGGAGGTGGAGATACACTTCATGATTTTGGAGGCTTGTAACTTTAAGTGGGCTTTGCCTTTACATGGTTTTTTGTATGTGGGAAGCAATTATGGTGTCCTCTCCTTGTGGTAGGTCTCTTCCTCTCCTACTACTATATAGGTGGGTTCCTTTTATATTGGGGTTGAAAATAGTTTTGCAAATGGGAGGTGGATTTTCAGTTGCGGAGATGTCATTTTTTGGTCTCAAGATGGTTTTGACACCACATTTTAATCCATTGTACTCCACTCCATGGGTTGTTTCTACTGTGTTTTAAGTGGGTTATTTTAGCACTTGCATTGTATGTGACCAGACGTGGCCTATTTCTCTCCTAGTGCCCCTATGTTACTTTGTTGATAGTGTGCCTCTTTTGGCCTTAATTTGTTTTTGCCAACACCTTTATTGATGTGTTATTACTTTATTGATAGCCTCCTAATTGTGTTATTATAAGGATGATGTAGAGAAGGGGTGGAAAACTCCAAAAAATCCTCACATGAGAAAAATTTCAATCTCTAAACATTTAAAAGGTCGGTGTTCATTCATTAGGCCTCCATCCCCTAGTAGCTCTCCCTAACCAATTTTTCCATCATCACTTCTTGTGCAGACCTCATACCTAGAATGTAAAAGCTTTTTTGAGTACCCATTTCAGCCCTATTTAACATATGCAAAACTTAGGTATGGTTATTTTTTGAAACCAAAAGCCAAAAAATGATTGTCCTACTTTTCTAAGCCTAATTGCATGAATAAATTTAGTAGCCACAAATTGAGTTTTCTGCCATAAATTTCAAAGCAGACTTGACTCCCAAATTATAAAAATAGTTATAGATACCCATTTGGGATTTATACAACATATGTCAAAATGGAATATAGTTTTTTGGAACAAAGGACTCAAATTTGGACTGTTCTCCCTCAAATTAGGCCTACTAGGGTTTCAGATGTGTTTATAGTAAAACAAGCATATCTTTCTTCCAATTTAAAATGAAAGCTTATTCAGTCTTCCATCAATTCCAATTGGTTTCAGATTATTTTATTATCGTAAAAATTGATACAAAATGCTACAAGAGGACTATTACTAGATAAATATGGGAATAACAATTAATAAAATGATCATAACTACTTTAAAACTCAATTAAAGAAGTGAAACCAAAATAAAATAAAATGTGAATCAATTATCTATCATCTCCAATCAATTTCAGATCATTAAAGTGCAAGAAAAATTTGTACAATGCCAAATAACAACCAGGTTTCCTCGAAAACCATTATTTTGGGCATGCAACCTTATATTTCCTTCATTTCATTCCTTTCCAAAACCTTCCCAACCATGGGATTCATGTTTGCAAAAACAAACAATCATTCCTAACTACCTTTTAAAATCCTTAACCTTTTAACTTCCCTTAAAGCCAAAATTACAAAATCATCTTCACAACTTTTTTTCAATTTTGCAATATTTTACAAAAATGACTCAACAACCCACCTGGAAACCTAACATTGAATCAAAAACCTTAAATATATTATAAATGGTCTTCAATACTTTATTGCAACCACAAAACATGACTCAACACAAAAATGTTAACATAGGACCTTAGTTACATCAAGTAGACTAGGTGCACATGCAACATACTCCAGAGGCAAAATGAGTCCCCTTGAGTGTGTGTGTGTGTGTGTGTGTGTGTGTGTGTGAATGAGAAACTTACTATTAATCGGTAGATGAATACTTATAATTTTGTGTGTGTGTGTGTGTGTGTGTGTGTGTGTGTGTGTGTGTGTGAGCAACTTACTATTAATCGGTAGATGAATACTTATAAGTTTCCAAGAAGTTTGAGAGTTGCATATATTAATCAAACAAATACCATCAGCACCTTTATTAGCCAACTTGACATCTTTGACATCTCCTTCTCAATATATATGGTTAAAAGTACATTTTTTGACTGATGATATAAGGTTAAGGGTTATTAATAATAAGGAATTGAGTTTCCAATTTGATAGATAAGTCATTAATTATTATGATAGAGACACCTTCAACTTCTAACTTTTCAATCTTCTGATTTCTATACACTTTAAGTCCTTCAATTAGAGTTGAGAGCTCTGCCATGTTATTAGATGCTTGGCCTAGATGCTTTGCAATTGTGGCAATCTCCTCCATCTCCCATTTGTGGATTACACAACCTAATCTTGCATCCTTGGGGTTTCCCCTAGAGGCCCCATCAAAATTAAGCTTGAACCATCCTTTTTTGGGAGGTTGTCATATGCAATCTTTTCCCTTATTGGTATTGTTGTGATTTCTCAGTCCAAAAAATAAGGGAAATTTTAAACCCACCCATCTCCCACACATCTTTGCATACTAGTATGACATGTTGGTTTCTTTCTTGGAATGATTAAAGATCCTATTGTTAACTGTTTGAATGATAATTGTTTCGATCTTGTTAATGAGTTGTTCACAAGTCATTTTCTTATCCTTAAATATATGTTTGTTTATTTCCTTCCACTATTCCCATATCATGATGTAAGGGGTGATTTTCCAGAGCATATTGTAGATGCTCTATTTATGAGTATTGGGCCAACATTGAAACAAGCTTAGTATGCTATTAGGGAGGTTCGTTACCCAGCCCAATTTTCCACATAACCATCTTCAACATTTGTATGAGAAGTGACAGTTGAGCAGAATATGATCTATTGTTTCCTACTCAATTTCACATAGGGTTCATCTACTTGGCCCTTCATAATCCATCTTTGTGAACCTATCTTCCGTAAGTATTTTTTTTTAAGGCTATTCATGAGAACAATCTTGCTTTTGGAAGATAATTATTATCCCAACAGAGTCTGAGTGGGAGATCAGTTTTTGGCCTTAATTGTTGCTTCATCAATATGTTATAGCCATCTTTTGTGTTATAATTTCCAGATTTGGAACCATCCCAAACCAACCTATCATTATCATTTTTAATGGATATAATTCTCTTGTTAAGATTCTTAGTTAACATCTTTTTTTTAAATTCATTTTCAGGGATGTTTATATTCTCTAGTGACTTACAATTTCAAGCTAGATTTACATCATTGTTGGGAGAGCCAATGTAATATTTTACATGTTTCCCGCATTGGGATTCTAAGATTCTCTTAGATTTGTCAAAGTTATATTGGCTTCCTATCACATCATAACCACCCCATGATTCATCCCACAATAAAGATTTTTTGTCATCAGTTTTTCCATAATAAGTTTCCTACAATCCATCATGAAATTCTATATTCGAGACCCCCTAGGAGGTTTGTCTATTCTAAACAATGATTTTGAGTTCATTCGTTTGGGATATTTTCTTTTTAGGATATTTACCCATTTTAAATTTAGATTACCATACATTCTCCATACGAATTTAGCCTCTAATGCTTTGCTTTGTTCCTTGATGTTTTTTAACCCCAAACCCCCTTCCTCTTTTGGCCTGCATATTTTTTCCTAGGCCACTAACATCATTCTTTTCTTATCCTTTCTTCCTTTCCAAAAGAACATTCTAATATTATTTTTTATTTATTCACGTTTCTCTACTGGTAAGTTCATATTGGATAGTTGATATATGGGTATAGCGGAGAGAACTGATTTCAACATTGTTGATTTTCTAGCTGATGATAACCATTTACCTTTCCATTATTCTATTTGTTCTTGATCTTTGAGATAATATGATCCCACATATCCTTGGATCTATTATATTTATCTAGTGGTAGGCCTAGGTATTTGCAGGCAGTTCCCATTTTTTAAAATTCAGAATTATGCATATTTCCTTTTCCATATTAGGATCTATATTAAAGAAAAAGACATGATTTTTTTGCATTGACATCCTTACCTGAGGCCTTGGTATAGGTGTCAAGGATGGTTTTAAATGCCTTATCTTAATTGGTGCTACCTTTTTCATAAAGCATTGTATTATCTACGAACTGTTGGTGGGTTCTAGGATCTAAGCCATTAGTAATTTTAACTCCTTGGATTTTTCCTTCTTCCTTGGCTTTGGAAATCATTCTCCCTAATGCTTTTTCCATTATAATAAAAATAAAAGGAGATATAGGGTCTCCTTTTCTAAGTCCCCTTGACAGACTAAAGAAACCTTCCAGGGTCCCATTAACTAAAATATAGATCTTGGGACTAGATATGCATTCATATATTAGATTTATCCATTACTTAGAAAACCCAAAGGATTCCAATACTTTGCATAAAAAGCGTCAGTCCACTTTGTCATAAGCTTTGATAATATCCATTTTAATTAGCATGGTAGGATTCTTGTTATGTTGGATGGAATGGATAGCTTCTTGAGCTATGATTACCCCATCATATATAGATCTTCCAAGAACAAACCCAGCTTGTTTCTTACTAATGATGTCAACTAATACCTTATGTATTTTTTTAGCCATAGTTTTAGTTAATATTTTGTATATCGTGTTACATAAAGAGATAGGTCAAAAGTCCCCAAAACTCTTATCCTTCTATTTCTTTGGTATAATTGTGAGAGGTGTATTATTTACTTCTTTAAGGAGGTTTCTAGGGTTTCTAAACCCTTCTAGTGCCTCCACACCTTCATCCCCGATGAAATGCCAACATCTCTAGAAGAAGAAAGTCGGGAATCCATCTAGACTTGAGGCCTTATCAGGACGCATCTACTTAACTGCTAGTTGAATTTCTATTTTGGATAAATTTGTTATTAGGGCCTTATTTTGATCCTTAGATATAATCTTTGGTATGTTTTTCAGTATAGCCTACTGATGTTGATGACATGTAACTGATTGAATGTTTGAAGATGTTAAGTTGATCACCGAAATGCAGAAAGATAATGCAAGACATTAAATCAGTTAATGGATTGTATTGTCATTGATGTCAACTTGATATAATCTAATTGGTTATAAAAGTTTCAAAGACTTCAAAGAATCATAGAGATAAAGATTATGTTTTCAGTAATACATAAAAGACAAGCATTCACTATGTGACTTCAAACACCGACGGCTAGTGGAACCCGGCGAACAGACATAACGGAAAGTAAAGTCACAGTGATGCTCGAGAAAGAATACCGACAAGCATTACCAACAAGCAAAATCACAAGCATACCCGACGGCCATAATCACAGTGTACCCCGACGGAGAATCCCGAGCAGAACTGGAGTGTTGACCGAAGATTTCAAAGAGTTAAAACACCGAATTTAACTAGAGTTTAGAAACAACAAAATATCTAGCTGGCTGAGCTAAATATAGACTTAATTGGTAATTATCATTGTTTTCATCAACAAGATAAAGCCAGAGATAAGTAAAGGATTTAAAGATGTTTTGTCCAGTTCGCAAGAAGATCTCTACGAGATAAAATAGGAGTTTTTCTTTAAATTAGATTGTCTAAGATTGCGGATCACGCCAAGATCAAGAAAATCAAGAACCTGGAAATGGTGATATCATGTCTATAAAGAGAAAACTTTATTCATTATGAATTAAGGTGAGTGAATGAAAAAGAGGATACTGGAGAGAAACTGATGAAGAACAACTTCATTCAGTCCTGATCAATCAAGCTGAGGAAAGAGATAAATATTTTTGTGGACACCAAGAAATAGAGCATAGCATCACCGAGCATAACAAAAGTGGAGAAAACATATTAAAAATATATATTGATCATATTTTTTTAATGAGATTACAATAGATCTGAAAATATGCATGTATAAGTTGTATATGTGAACAGATCATACTGTTTCAGTTTAACCATTGATTCAGAAAGTCTCTTAACCGAGCATGATTTAAAGATCCTTTCTATATTGAGATACATCCCAAGGAGTATCAAAAAGTTTGATCATGAAGATAGCATGAGATGTCAGATACCATTCGACAAACTAGAAGAGTTTGGACAAGGAAGGTAGCATATAAATACATGATATCAAGTGACAAACTAATCTTTTAAATCCTCTAACAAGGTCACACCTAATAGTGTGTTTGTAACCTTTAACAGGGTTGTCTCTTCACCGAGCTCACTTTAGAAGAGTGAAAATTTTGGGTTACCAGTCCCAAGTGGTTTTTCCATTAACAAGGTTTCCACATTAAAAATCCATGTGTCAATGTGTTTATGAGTCATTACTTTAGTGTTTTGCATTACACATAAATAATCTGGATTGATTGGTATACTCTAAGTAATTTACTATTTTTCAGTAAATTGAAAGACTGTTATTCGGTAAACATGTTGAATAAGCTTTAAACAAAGAATTCCGAGCAGTAGTAATTTGATAAGTATATTTGAAGGCATTCATCTTATAGGACTGAAGATAACTAGAGGCTTAATATTGTGGTACTAAATTTTTGGGTTGATTAATTGGAATATTTTTGAGGCCATTGATTCACCCTCCCTCTCAGTTATTACTAACAATTGGTATCAAAGCTTGTGTGGTTAGAAAGGGAGTTTAACAGCTCAAAAAAAATATCACAAGATGAATAGACAAGATGTGCCCAAGTTGAATAAAGTCAACTTTGCATCATAGAAAAGTAGAATAAGACTCCACCTATCAGGTATTGGTAATGATGTTACTCAACACATTGATATTGAATATGTGTTGCCTATAGGACCTCACACTCCTGATAAATTAAGAGAAAAGCATGAGCATAATTGCATGATGATAGAACTTGCCTCATCACTCTCCGATACTGAGTTTGAAGATGTCAAAACCTGCACCTCTGCAAAGAAAATGTGGGATAATTTGAAGCTGGTACATGGAGGAGATGTTAATGTACTAAGAGCCAAGGTAGAAAGCCTAAGAGGGAGGTTTGATTACCTAAGGATGAAAGAAGGAGAAAATATCACTCAGTATAGCTTCAGAATCAAAGAGGTAGTCAATGCTATCCGAGGAGTTGGAGGTGTACTTGAAGAAGAGACAGTGGTAAGTAAAATCTTAAGAACCTTACTGCTTGTATATGCTATTAGAGATTCTTCTATTCAAGAAATGAGAGTAGTTGCAAACAATACAGTTACTCCAGATAGTCTGATTGGTAGACTTATTTCATTTGAGATGAATAACTTTGATAATAGTGTCTTACTATCAATAGAATCTACCTTCAAATCTTCATTGAAAATAAGCGATTCAAGTCATAGACATTATATTAGAAATGATAGTGAAAGTGATAATGAGGATCAAGGACTTGATGAGATTGAAGCACTAATGGCAAGAAGATTGCAGAGAGGCAAAGCTAGATACAAAGGTAAATTACCACTTGTATATTTCAATTGTAAAGAGGTTGGACACTTTGCTACAAGATGTCCAAATAGAAGAAAACATGATAGGAATAATGATAGTTCATATGAGAAGAAGTTTGATAGAGGTGATAACAGAGATTACCGAAGCAATTGACAATCTAACAAAAGAGATACCCGAGACTAAAAGGACAAAGGGAAGAAAGCTTGTTACCTAGCTGAGAACAGAGTTGATGACATTGACACCGAATCAGAAGAAGACATTGAGATGGTATTTGTAGCCATGAAGGATGATTCAGACGAAGAAGAAGAAAGGTATGTAGAAACTACACTCATATCTAAGGTTAGTAAGAATGATGTCTGGATCATAGATAGTGGCTGCACTCACCATATGACCGGTGATAAACAAAATTTTGAAACTTTTGAATACTATAATGGTGGTTCAGTAAGAATGGCTAATGATACACCTTGTCCAGTTGAAGGTAAAGGAACTATAATGTTGAATAACCTGATAAAATGTGAAAATGCTTACTGGGTAAAAGGACTAAACTATAATCTGTTACGTGTTTCATAGTTGAATAATACAGGTCACCGAGTGGCATTTGAAAATAAGAAGGCAAAGATCTTCAATAAATCGGGAAGGTTGATCAGAACTGGTGAGCAGACAAAAGGTAACCTTTTCTATCTTGATGACACACTTGTTTAATGGATAGAAATGAAGACATATGGTTGTGGCACAAAAGATTGTGTCCTGTGAATTTTGAAAACATGATAAAGATAAGAAACAAAAGGAATGTCAGAGGCTTACCAAGCATGACTAATCTTGAGCATATCATGTGCAATAATTGTCAAAAAGGTAAGATGAGAAAGTCTAGTTTCAAGAGTAAAACCTATACATCTAATGCAATTCTAGAATTAGTCCATACAGATCTATGTGGACCCATGAGAACAAAGAGTTACTATCGAGATAGGTATTTTATTCTCTTTGTTCATGATTATTCTAGAATGATGACAGTTATGTTCTTAAAAGATAAATCAGAAGCATTCAAGATGCTCAAATGGTATAAGGATATGGTAGAAAAAAAAAAGTGAGAAGAAATTAAATTGCTTAAGATAAGATAGAGGGGAATTTACTTCAGATGAATTCACTAACTATTGCAATGAGCATGGAATTAAAAGATAGGTTTCTGCACCGAGAACACCACAGCAAAATGGAATTGTTGAAAGGAGAAATAGATCAATTGTTGACTGTGCAAAAACATTAATGATTGAGAAGAGCATCACTCAAACTTTCTGGAGGGAAGCCGTTAGTACTGTTGTCTACACATTAAATAGATTACAATTGAAGGACACAAAGAAGACACCCTATGAGCTTTGGTATGGTCATAGACCCAATGTAAGTTACTTCAGAATCTTTGGCAGCCAATCTTATATTTTGAAAGATGATAGAAATGGAAAACTTGACTCCAAAAGTGAAGAAGGTGTCTTTCTAGGGTATTCAACCAAAAGTAAGGCTTATAAATGTCTTAACAAGTCATCTAACAAGATCATTGAAAGTGCAAATGTGAAAATAGATGAATTTGCAGAAAAGAATGATAAGGAAAGCATAAGGGAACCAAAGGACTACAACAGGTTTACAGAACCTGACACTCTACCCAAGCAACTGTGTATCGCTCCCGAGAAATAGAACATTGCACCCGAGCAACAGGCTGCAATTACCAAAAATCAAGAAAATCCTCAATATGATGTTCCAAGCGGTGGAGATCAGAACAAATGTCAAGAAGATGATCAGAATGATGAACACAGCTGAACCGAAACTTTCCAAGTATGTCGAAAGACATCATCCATAGAATCAAATCATAGGAGATAAGAAGGCTGGAATGAGAACAAGAAGTAAGTCACTAAACACTAGATGTTTACTTTGTGATTTTGAGCCTAAATTTGTTAATACTGCACTTGAGAATGAAGAATGGGTCAGTGCTATGAATGAAGAAATACAATAGATTGAGAAGAACAGTACATGGACACTAGTACTAAGACCAGATGACAAGAATGTCATCGGTACCAAATGGATATTCATAAATAAGTTGAATGAGAATGGAGAAGTCACATGAAATAAAGCAAGGTTAGTATGCAAGGGGTATGCACAAGAAGAAGGTATTGATTATGGATAAACCTTTGCACCTATTGCAAGACCAGAAGGAGTTAGAATCTTACTTGCTTATGCTACATTCAAAGGATTCAAGGTATACCAGATGGATGTCAAATCTACATTCCTAAATGGAATACTGGAAGAAGAGGTATACATTGAACAACCAGAAGGTTTTGTTGATCAAGACAAGAGAAACATGGTATGTAGTGAGAGGAACCTCCTTACAGCAATATGGTGAGAATGCACGAAATCACAGAGTATAGAGCAATAGCAAAATGCAAAATGAATCTATTGATCGCGGGCCACTTCGAGGGGGTAACCTCCTTTGAGCAAGCTCAATACAATAAATTCATCCTTGTCCAGCAAAGGCCTCAACCTACTCTTATATACTAAGTACGATCTAGAAAAGTAATACTACCTATGCATGTGGGATAATAAAATATACTCACGGGACGACTTACAAAGCATATGCGTCCAAC
>MU224899.1:3512856-3538696 GCA_018584345.1 Thuja plicata
TATATATATATATATATATATATACACTAAAATTATTCTTCAAATTAGCTATAATGATAGGTTGTAAGCACAACGGAAAAGAAATTATGGTTACATCAATTATCAAAGCATTTGATTGCACTCATTTTTCATCTTAATCGCTAACAAAAAATATTTACATATTATTAAATAAATTTAGAAGAATAAAAAAGAACCATTTTAATAAAATATAAAGGAATAATGATAATAACAATTCCTTTTAAGATCAAACCGAGGATACAACGAAGCATGTATAATATACATCTCTATAAAGTGTAATCATACAATTTCCTTTATTGATGTTATCCTTCAATCCTCCCAATATAAGTACCTAGGGGGGGAAAAAAGTAAAACGTTAATGATAAATTCAAATAACATAAAAGTCACAGTAAAACAAACTGATTTCTAAAAATAACCTTGAATTTTCTAGAGGTTTGATTAGATTCATATTAAGTTTGTACAACAAAATCTTCAAGGATTGTTAAAGTTTCCCAATTTAACATTATATTAGATATTTATATACATATCTATAATATATTATTAGACAGTGGACATGTTAAAAGAAAATAAATATATACTAGAACTCTATAAATTAACTTCTGAAAAAGAGGTAGAAGTACATTTTTCAAGTTACCAAACCTATTTGGTGTTTAGCCCTTTTTGTAATTTGAAAAGAAATTATTTTGAATATTGATTAAAGCAAGCATTTAAAGAGTCAAAACTCTAGTACAACAAAGCATTTAACAAGAAAACAAAACGTGTCATGGGATATGGGGCAAACAAAATAACCCATAAAATCAAATAAAAGACACATTTTGCAACCAAGCTACCAAACACATACTAACACAATAAAAAAGAAAGAAATACAAGGTTATTTACAATCCAAACTAAATAATAACAAACCCAACCATGTTCAATCTCACACCCTCCACTCTAGTGTGATATTGGGAGAAAATTTTAGGAAGCCCTTTCTTCCACCTTTGTACAATGGTACAAAAAATATCATCTTCCAAGTCCTCAAAACTCAGAGAAGTCGGGGAAAATCTGCCAGAAAAGACCTATATATGTGCTTAATAGGGAAAAAATGATTGTTAAGACCAAGTAGGCAAATGTCAAATGACCACCTTATGAGTGTACTAAAGTAGATCCAAAGCTAATGGAATAGTAGACTCAACAATTAGAGCAAAAGGTTGATGAAACTCACCAAGAGGAGCTAATGGAGTGAGATTCAAACTCACATTAAATACATAGGATCCAACATCTTGGAAAGAATCATCATTCTACGAAGAATCATCAACTAAAGAGTCAAATACATGAATAGTCAAGTGGATCTTCACAAGCGAGTGGGAAATTGACAACCAAATGGCTAATGGTATAGCATCATTTACAATTGAAGATAATTGACAACCAAAGCATGTCCCCAACCATCAAAATAATGTGCTTGTGAAGATGGTGAGGGCGATCAATATCCACCAAAATATAAGCAAGCATAGAGTTACTCATGTAGTGAGCAGTAGATTCAACCATCAAGAAATGACAAATGATTTTGCTTGTGGCCTCATACAAAGAATTTTTCCAGAATTAGAAATGAAGATTCAAAAGATAAACACATAGAAGTCTACAATTGAGACATTCAAAAAGGGGGTTAGAAGGAGACAATCCAAGGCTTGAACAAGAGAGAGTGCTTGATCTTCTACAATCAATATCCACATAGCCATCAATATCAAGGGGATATCTTGTCTACAACCAAATTACCATGATAACACAAAGAATACTCTAACATACCCTTCAAATATCTTAAGACTCTTTTAACTGCAACCAATTGAACTCTACTAGGATTAGAGATATATATGGAACAAACTTTCACTGATTGAGCAATGTCTACTCTAGTACATACCATAGCATACATCCAACATCCAATTGTACTCTACTAAGGTACTATGCTCATGTCATGTAGTAAAATCTGAAGCACGTAACTTTGTTCCAACTGTAGGAGGAACAAATCAAGTCTACAATCATTCATGTTGAACCTCTCTAAAACCAAGTTCACATACTTAGTCTAGCCTAATCATAACTTTTTGTTTACTTTGTCTCTTCTAATTTTCATCCCGAGAATGTGTTTAGCTACACCAAGATCTTTCATTTCAAATCTAGTAGCAAACTGAGACTTAGTTCTAAAATCATATCTTTCCCTTTACCAATGAATAACATATCATGATAATGCAATACAATGTATTGGAAATGACCACCATCAGATTTATAATAAACATAGTGGCTTGATTCAGAACATTCAAATCCCAATCTCAACAAATGTATGAAACTTATGGTACCACATCCTAGGACTTTGCTCGAGCCTATACAAAGATTTCTTCAATTTACAAACCAATTTACTTTTACCAAGTAGTGTTTTGGCTATGCCATGTAATTATCATCCTCCAAATCACCGTGAAGGAAAGTCGTTTTCACGTCCATTTGCTCAACCTGTAAATCATAAGCAATAGAAATACAAAACAAAAATCTAATGGATGTAATTTTTGCAACCGGAGAAAATATCTCACCATAATCAATACTCAACCTAAGAGTAGCCTTTTGCAACAAACCTTCCTTTATACTTCTCAATACCTACACCTGAACCAATCCTTTTCTTAAACACTCTTTTGCAACCATCAGTATTTTGTCCTTTAGGCAATCGTACAAGATCCCAAGTATCATTCTTGTTCAAAGTTGTCATTTCTTTATCCATAGCAAATTTTCAGGATTCTGCATCATTCATATTTAAGTCTCTTCTACAAATCTAAGTTCATCCACATTAGCAGTCAAAGCAAAAATACATCTCCAATCGCCAAGACCTTTCAGATGTTTGTCCATGCCTTGTAGACCTTCAAGCACGTTGAGTTGGAGGTTCTTCCTCCTCTTCTAAAGATTTAGAGCTAGATGATTTATGCTCAACTTCTTCTGTCTAGGGGTCTCAATTCAACTTTCTCAAGTGTAAAAGGCAGTTGAATCACATCTTCCTTTTTAAGCGCACTTAAGTTGGAGCACTATTGGATTAAGTGTGAGCATCACCTAGACGCAATGAGTGTTAAGTGTTCCATTTATTCTCATAAGAGATGGGTTCTTGTGAACCACAACTCATGAAACATGGGCCAGTGAGTTTGACTTAAAAACTACACGGTTGAATCTTGATAGCAATATCACAATCTTCATTTTGAGTTTGTTCAAGTTGCAATGCAACAAGAGGCTTAGTTTCTCTAAAAATAACACTTCTACTATGTATTACCTTTTGTATAACAAGGTCCATTTCTCTAAAAATAACACTTGTATCATGTATTACCTTTTGTACAACAAAGTCCCAAAGCTTGTATCCTTTCACACCAAAACCGCATCCAATGGAGATACATTTTACAAATTTGTTCTCTAACTTTGTTCGCTTCTCCTTTGGCACATGTGCATATGTCTCACAACCATAATTTCTAAGATGTCTGAATGAAGGTTTATGACCCTGCCATGCCTCTATAGATGTTTTATCAACAAGAGTTGATGTAGGAGGCCTATTAATTAGGTGGTAAGCAACGGCAATAGCTTCAGCCCAAAACTTTGGTCTAGGTCAGCACCACTCAACATACTCTTAGCCTTGTCCATCAGTGTCCTAATCATTCTTTATGCAACTTCATTTTTCTATAGAGAATACAAAGTTGTCTAATGTCTATGAATGTCACAATCTTTACAAAATCTATCAAAATCATTGCAGCAAAACTCACCGCCATTATCAGTCCTCAAACATTCTATTTTCTTTCCAATCTACAAGTCAAACATTGCTTTAGATTATTCAAATCAACCAAAAACTATGGATTTACTCTTTAGAAATTATACCCATATTAATCTATTAAAATCATTAATAAATGAGACATAATTTATGGAGTTTCTAATGGAATGAACATCTACAAAACCAAACATGTCAAAATGAACAAAATCCAAAACACCACAAGATTTATGATAACTCAAGTAAAATTGAACGTGGTTTTGTTTTCCATAAAAGCAACGCCCACGTAAATCAAAATCAAGATTACAATCATTCAAACAGACAACAAGGCTTTTATTTTTCAAGGTCCTTAGACCCTCTTCTCCAATGTGGCCAAATCCTTGGTGCCATAACATAGTCTTATCTGCATGTAACTTTGAATCAAAAGAAAAAGCGCCCTTAGGTACCCAAAATCCATGACCATTTGTTGAAGGTGAAACCTTCACCTTTCCAACGAAGTATCCACAGATTTGCTTTTCAAAGAAGTACTATTACACACAACAGTATATACATCTAGCTTATACAATGTGCCAAATCTAAAACCTCTAGCAATAACCATAGCACCTCTCACCATTTTGCATTATGCATCAAAAAAGACTACTTGGGTACCCGCATCTATTAGTTTTCTCACGGATAACTAATTTCATTTTTGTCCAAGGAGAAGCAATACACCATTAATCCTTCTTATTCTACCATCAAGAAACATGATTCTAACTTCACCACGACCAACAATAATTAAATAAGAATCATTGCCCAAGTACATGTTACCTCCATCAAAGTATTCATATTCAGAAAACCAATCTTTATTAGAGGTCAAATGAAAAGATGCACCTGAGTCAATTTACCATGCATCATTACCTGCATGAGTGGCCAAAGTTGCAATGAAAGCATTGCCATCTTCCATCTCAGACTTGGAATCAGAATCAAAATTCTTCTTTTTCTTCTTTTCTTCTTTGCAGTCCTTACACACGTGTCCAAGCTTACCAAAATTCCAACAAATGACTTTGGACTATCCAAGAGATTTGGATCTCCCTTTAGACTTGGATTTATCATGCTTGTCATTCTTCTTTCCTTTTTCCTTAGGTCTTACACAAATAAGTACGGCCTCTTTACCGCTAACAAATTACCTTCCTCCTCATCTATTCAAAAAAACAAAGAACGCACATCTTCAACCTTTAAAATAACAAAAGTACAAATGATGGCCATAACAAGAGCATCCCACAAATCGAGCAACAACAAAGCAAGATCTGACATTTATCCTCCTTATCCATCTTGCCAACATATTGAATGCTTCAAGGAAAACAATTTCTTCCTCCAGAAAATCTTATTCACTAAAGATTTGCCTTGTTCAGCTTACCAAGTTTCTTTCATAGCTTCTTTGCAAAGGACTCTTTATGGTGATTGATTAAAATACAATCCACAATGCACAATTGGAATAGACCCTTGGCTTTACAATCTATAACATCATATTTAGTAGCCTCATATGGATTTGAAGGTCTCGAGACATTCTGATCAACATCATCTCACATATCTCGATCTATTAATAGATATTCCATCATCACCTTCCATATCTCAAAATTATTTCTAAAAAATTTCTCCACCTCTATTCTCCCTGATGATCTTGTCCTCTAAAAATTCTTGCAACAAGATCACAAAGTATCTTCTACACATGCTCCCACTAAAAACTAGATTAGTTCTAAAAACTCAACAACCCACAATTGAAACCAAAGGTGATCAAGTTATGATACCGCTTATAAGGAAGCTAAGGTAGTAAGACAACTTCCTACACTAAGCTTGAGATGAAGGTTATGCAAAAACTTTATCAAATTTTTACAACAGTCGCGGAAAGATGCCATAAATAATATACATACAACATAGGGATTTGTGTGGAGAAACCCTTTCTGAAGAAAAACCACGCACTCCAAAAGCCACCTAATATATTATTTAAAAATCAATAACAAATTACAATATACTTGCAGAACAAGCTTCTCAAGGAGTATCACCAACAAAGATCTAGAGACAACTTAACAACTATTAGATCTCGGAATGCATCACAATGCTCAATTGTAATACAATGTCATCGTAATTGTTGGGAATTAGTGTTCACATAGGTGTTAGAAATTATAGTTTATGTTGATTTAAATAGGTGTCATAATATTAAGTTGTTGAGAAACAACTTAATATTATTATGTCACATGGTTTGTTAATAAGTTATTAGAATAGTGGTATGTATTGAGTTGTTAAAAACAACTCAATATTAATAGGAAATTTGTTTGGGTTGTTCCCTATAAGATAGGATATGGAAATCCTATAAATATATAATTTATATTTGAATGAAAAGAGATGAAGCACATATTATTTTGTTTTTTTATTATTCCAGCTTTTATCTCTCTGCCAATTTTTCTAATATGGTATGCAAGGACAACCTTGACTCTCTCAAAGAAGGTGTTGGAACATGAGTTTCTTATAATTCCCTTATCTATAGGATTAGAGTAGTGTAGGTGTGTGAAGATTTCTATTTTTGGTTACAAGATTATAGAAATCTTTGTCTTGGAGAACCATTAAACAACAAGGTATACATGGGGATGCGGCTATTCTCCATGCAAAATGCATCATTGATCAAATTTCAAAAAATGGAAAACACAATGGATTTTCATGAAATTTTCAACATTTGTTCTTCATAATTTGCATATTTTGTGGTGGAAAACCACAAAAAAATAGTGTATTTCGCAAATCTGGAAAACAAAAAGATTAGACCCTTTTTTTTTTGTCTTTGGTACATTTTGCATGGAGATTAGCCATTGCCTATACATGGAAGGCTACAAACAATGTTATGAAGTCACCGCCAGTTTCATGTGAATTAAGATGTTGTGATCAGACGTCCAAGTTCATTTAGTTGCTTGGGATTCAATCTTTTAAAGTTAGTCAAAAAACAAAAAGCAAACAAAGGTGATTCCACCGTGAAGAGCTTTGAATAGTCCAAGATATTTTAAGCGAGTGCATGAAGAGCATGATATATTGGCTAAAAATGAAGAGTGTGTGTGGCTTCGTGGGCTTCTAGATGACGCATTGATTCTTTGAGCTCGTTCATTGTCCCTCACAATTGTGAGCTCTACTATTTTCATGACACCTTTCAGCAATTATAATCTACTCTTAGAGTTTGATGTTTCTGACATAAGGAGCTTATTATTTCCAAAAGCATCCTGACCCTTAATCAGGCTTCCTAATTTTGTATTTTGGGACTAGGTGAACTTTTGGTTTGAAATTACTATTGAGATTGTCATTTCGTGTCTGGTGGATCTTCTATGTATGGTATAGATTGATCTAAAAACTAGTGTTCAGAAAGAGGGGTTGTTGCAAACTTGAGGCCATTTTTGAGAGGGTATTTGAACGAATTCAAGGAGTTGTAGAGCAGGAGACTTGAATTTTTTAACAACTACTTCATCCAAGAACGAAGGAAGATTTTGGCAAAAGGGAAGGGTGATAAGAAAGTGAAAAGGTGTGCCTTCTTCAAGTGACTGATTATATATTTTTTAGAAGCAAATATACGAAATGTTGAATTTCTCCAAAGTAAAAGGAAGGTATTGGATGTGGACAATATCAGTATGAGCACTACAAACATGGCTTAGAACTGAGATTTGCCTCCATTAAAATGATTTGCGCATAAAGCATAATTTAGTCATAGCTAAATTTGCCCTCTCACACTCCATCACTAACAAATCTCATCTTCTCAGTGCAAAGGTGTTCTCTGCTGGTCAATGGAAAGTATTATTTGTTGATTTCACATCTATTAGTTCAAAATTGATTTTTGTGCTATATTTTGTTTGAACTAATTTTCAAGTGGGTGACAAAGAAGGGCAAATTATTGACCAAGGATTTGAAAAAGTTTCAATTTTATCAAATTTGTAAGTGTTCAAATTTTAAAATAAAAAAAATTATGCCAATTGTAGTGCATGATTAGTGGTACCTGACACTCGATTGGTGGTACCTGACACTCCTTGTAAGAAGTTCACATCAAGGAAGGAAGGATGTATACTTTCCTCACAATTGATGAAATGAGCCTCGGTTAGTAACAAACTAATTGGAGGTTGCAGGCATAGGAGGCTGGAGAAAATTCAGCAACCTCTCGTCGGTCACTAGCAATGAGGTTGCAAAATTATTTTAGTGACGAAAGCAACTTGTGCCAAAATGACTAAAGCCAAGATCAATTTCCAAGTGGCAGCAACAACCATCTCATATCATCTGCAATTATAGTGGCAATGATCTACAATGGTGGTTTCATACGTGACAACGAGGACTTGGTTCCAAACATTTTATATTTGTGATTGGATGTGTATGACCCCAATCACAACTCTTGGTTGAGTGTGAATGGATGCGTTTGTCCCCATTCACAAGATGGTGTAGGTGATTGGAAGTGTTTGTCCCTAGTCATAGAAGTTGGTGATTATGATTGGATGTGTTTGTCCCCAATCATAATTGTTGTGAGTAGAAGTGTGTGTCCCTATTCATAAACTTGATGTAAAACCTTGGACACATGTGTTGGTTCCTATCCTTAGATCCATGGGTAGATGTGTTTGTCCCTATCCTTACATAGAAGTACAATACACATAGTGAGGCTAGTTCCACTACTGCTACTCATACCTTATATTTTTGGTGAGCTATTGTGTGTGGTCATCAAGTATTACGATGTACTTTCATCCTATGTTCAAGTAAGGCTTCATAACACTATTTGTAGCCTTCCATGTATACCATGTTGCTTAATGGTTCTCCAATACAAAGAGATTTCTATAATCTCTTAACAAAAAATAGAAATCTTCACACACCTACGCTACTCTAATCCTATAGCTAACGAAAGTATAAGTAGCTCATGTTCCAAGCCCTTCTCTAAGAGAATCAAGGTTGTCCTTACTCTAATACAATTTGAAAAATATGGAAACAGAAAGCAGAAGCTGCAATAATTTTACACAGAATAATGTGTTTCTTCATATTTTCCCAATAAATATCATAGATATTTGTAGGATCCATTATTCCTATTTCATAGGAAACCTCCTAAACAACCTCCCTAAAGATATTGAGTTGTTTTAACAACTCAATCATATCACTTATTATACAATATACCTAACAAACCTACAAAATAATAATTATATGCATCCTATGATGCAATATTTCCAACAATTATGTAGGGTTTCCTTCTAGGGCAAACAAAGTGAACAAAATATCTATTATTTGATCTATGACCTAATAATAAACAATCATGATTGACAATGACAAATCATAAATGAAATTCTATTTCGGGGAAAATGTACCCGAAAACCCCTATCAAGATGCGCTGCCCCCAACCAGAACCAATTAGGGAATCGGAACCCACAATGGGAGTACCTTTTATCACGTATCAACGGTAACCTGGGAGTACCTTTTACCACTTATCAACGGTAACCTTCAACCCTCTGCGCTCATGTATGAGACACCATTTTTCCTAACAATGCTAGCATGGGAATTGGAAGGAAGCCTAAAAGGCAATAAAAAAAAGGTTGTTCGGGCTACATAGAATTCAAATCTGTTAAGACAAAAGTTTGAGTGACTGTCAGCATGAAATACTAGTTTATCATAGCTACGGGGAACAAAAGAAAAGTAGAGATTTGTTTCAAAAAGATAATTTGTAATTGATCCCTAGCAATTTAATGAAGTGTGAAAAACTGCCTCTTTTGAATCTGTGTTGAGTTTGTGTTGTGATTTGAAATGCATGTTTGTTGCGACTACTCTGTTTTAAAACCTAGAGGGTTGAACTGCTTCACATGTCTTGAAAGAATTCTAGAGATGTCAAGGCCTTCATTGATCAAAATTTTATCCTTCAGCTGCCCATTGTCAACCAACCCTATGTCTATTGAGGCGCCTGAGTTGAATAATCATTGATTTTGATTTAATGTCTACAATGTATCATAAGCCTGCTTTAACAATGACAACCAGGCAAATAGCACCCTAGGCAAGAGCTTTAGCTGGAATTCAGGGTACAATATACCAAGATGAAGAGACTCAAAATTTAAAGTCTGTCATTGACCATGGCAGGGTTCTCAGATAAAGATTGTTTCAAGAAACCTTGAGCATGGCAAGATTAGAAACACCTATCAAGGAATCAAAAATTTAAAATTCAAGCCCAAAGCACTATCTCCAATTCCAAAATCCCTCCACTGCGATGATTATGGAATATCTCATGCAACCTTGGTTCAATAATAAAACTCACAATGTCAGCATCTAGAAGAGGTTTGAAATAGCAAAGCTTCAAATGAAGTTTACACAGAGTCACATATCCAACACCCATTCGATTTACAGCTATGAAAATGATTAATATTTTACTCTTTAGTTCAATTCCCAATCTAGCTTTTATGTCAAGTCCTCAGTTATTATCTAATCCACAGTCCATATTCTCACTTTTGTAGTTACCCAAAATGGAAAGTGGTCAGATTCTGTAATTTCTAAACCCAAGAAATCTGATAAAATAAACTGGTAATTCATGTCAGGTTTTGTTATAACTAAAGCCAAGAATGATGATAAAATCAACTGGGAGATCATTAATACTGATATGGGTGCTAGTACTGAGCCCTCGCAAGACTTTAAATCTTGCTTTAACCTGGATGCTGTGCTCACTTTTAGTTTTGTGTAAGGTTTGAAATTACAGAATTGTTTCACTATAATACCACGAGGCATTTGAGAAAAATCTCAACTTTTTTAACATAATAATCTTTTCTTTTCTTAGGGGTGGGGCCTAGCTCGATTGGCAAGAGCTCTATGGTAAAGCGTGAGGTTACAAGGTCCAATCTCCCCAGCCTACATGGTAACAGAGGACATGTTGCCCCATTGTCACCAATCACATTTAAAAGTTTACCAGGCGCACTACAGTTAATAGGGGGTCCTATACCCAATTGCTGCAGTCTTAAAAAAATCTTTTCTTTTCCTGACAAGAAATCATCATGGCTTGAAGAGAGCGGTAAAAGGTTAAAACAAAGAATCTATTTGTTAAGATTTATCCAGCATCAGAAACTTCACTCAAGAAGAGTTTTGGCCCCTCCTTCAGATTGCAAGTATGGAGCAAGGGAGCATGTGGAAGGATGATGCCACTGAGACTAGCCATCCAATCTCTACTAGCACAATAAGCTTGTTACTAATTTTACTGCTGAAGAGTTGACATATTTCCAATGCACAATGTCATCATCTTAGGTAGGCATACTACAGAAATTCATTATCAAAAAAGGCTAAAGCAACTAAGCTTTGATTTGAGCAGCCTTAAATCTTTACAAAGAAAAGAGTAAAGATGTCAAACAAAAGGCCTCATATATCTTGAGTCGTTAACAGGAGGTGTCTTTGCAGGTAGCACTACAAAATCTAGGGTAGCGCTTCAGGCATCAATAAAAGCAAGAACTCTTACAGCTGACGGACACAATGCAGAGCCACAGTAGGAGCACACAAATAAAGCATGGTGGACACATGACTTCATCATTTTAAAGTCCAATCCTCAAATATATCTTACCATCTTTGACTATTTGTGCAAAGCATAGTCTATTTATTTTTCAATCTTTGTAAGTCTTAATGTTTTAAGCCACCTGCTTGGACCCTTTGCCAGGGAAAAACAACCATTCTAATTAACATAATGATAAATTGTATTAAAAAATAAAGCAAACTCTTAAGTGATAGCCAAAGCAACATACCATTCAATGAAAGACCTTGAAACTTTTTCCTCATAACCCTTACAAACTTGAACAGATCATTAGTCCGATTCAACTCATCAAGCAATTCTCTGGAACCTTCAAAGCTGGGATCACAATCTAATACTGCCAATACAGCCATGTATTATTGTATCATTGAAATTCACAGATATTAAGCAGAAAAAAGTAGATTAAAAGCATTTCATAAGTAAAGAAACTGTAGCAGCAAGCAGAAAATCCTCTACAGTTAGACTGAACATACATGTATAGCAGTCATTCCTTCGGCAATGACGGATGCTAAATGAAAACTCACGAGCTGGACTTACTTGATCAACATCAACAAAAATGAATTTGATGCCTACAGAAAACAGATAAACAATTAATACATGATTGGAATACTTCTGATGTGGAACTGCTTAAAATGGAAAGTTACTGATAAATAAAGATCCATTATAAAATCAGGTTTGAGTCTGTTACCATGTCCACATTCAATACGAAATCCAAGTGCTCTATTGTACCATGTCACAGCTTCTTGATGCCCTCTCTTGAATCTCATATCAGGCTGACTGCTTTCCTCTAGCATTGTCAATCCTTTTTCAGTCAAGAAAGAAGAATGTGGTTCAGAATGTGCTTAGAAGCCCACATAACCAAAAGTCCCAGTCATAATCAATTTATTTAAATTTCAAATACTAAAGTGTTAATGGAGCCACTAAATACTCACTATGAATTGGAAGCCCTCTGCCTTTAGTCATATACTTAATGGGCTTGATGAAGCAAGCAAAGATGAACATCAGCCTCCATGACTTTCAAAAGCTTACCTTTAAATTCAATCTCCATTGCATTTAGAGAGATAACTTTGTCAAATCTCAGTCCCTATCATTTTCAAAAGCCTATTTTTGGGCGGAAGTTGTGTTAGTTCCATTGAGATTGAGTCTTGCCCCTGTGCATTAGCTATTCAGTGCTTGTAGATTTTCTTCCCCTGTGTTGTCACTCATACCTCTTCAAGATAATTTTTTCCTCTTCTATGTACTGCACTATGAGATACTTCTGTAGGGTTAAGGTCTTTTTAGCTTAAAGAATTGTGCCATTCACAATAAAAATATTGTTTTTTCCAGCATAACAGACAGCAAACAAAGATTGTTTGGAATTTTGTTTGTTCGGTTTAGAGTATACGTTTATAAGACTATAACAGACAGGAAAAAAGATTTTATTTAGAATTTTGTTTGTTTAGTTCAGAATATATGTCTTTCAAGCCAAACTTTCCAACATTAGATTATTCTTGCATCCTCAGTCATGACTCATACTGTTGTTATCTTCACTACTTATCACAGCTCAACCACAAAATGCGTCTAAAATATCCCTCCATCTAGATTCAGTGTCTACTGCAGCACTGCTTTAGCGTACCATCTGTTTCTCTTATCACTGTCATGTACATTAGCTGACCAACCTGTATAGTTCCAAGTTTCCAACCATATTTACTACTTATATTAGCCTCATTCTGAATTCACTTCTCATCACCAACCCTTTTCCAGCTAGAGCTATATGAATTTCTAATTTACATTTGTCATAATCCGCCTTATTTGTACAATTTCATTTTCATACAATCCACCTCCCTCTTAATCCATGATGATCCACTCTTTCTAAAAATTTACCATCAATCCTTGTTAAGCCAGTTCTCTGACTAAGAGAAAATTCTGAGTTATCCTATGAACATTGTATATTTCTCTTTCCTCTCCACTTAGTAGCCTTCCTGGAAATTATCTGTCCCTGTAGTCATGCATCCTACTATCACCTATGCATGACATTTTCTGCACTGCTTTATTTTCCTAGAAAGTCTAGAACCAATTCTCTCTGCCAACCATGTAATTACTTACTTCAAAATATGTGTGCCCTTATATATTTTAACATGCAAACAAAAGACAAACTCTTATTTTTCTTTACTACTTGTCCCTTCATTATTTATGATTTCCTGTCTCATTCAACAAAACAGGTTATATGGTCCCTGTAAGAAATCTTTCTGAATTTCCGGTTTCCATTTTTCACCGATGAATGGAATGCTTTGACTCCTCATACTAGTAACAACACATGTTAGTTACAATATAGAGTTTTCTTTTGCCTTTGAATTTACTCTATAGCTATTTTAGAAAACTAAAAGTGTTAGTATTAACCTTTTCAATACTTGGGTTCTTTGTGAACCTAGTGCTATTGTAGAGTGTTTTCCACAAGTCATTCACCTATTGTGGGCATTTGTAAACATTACTACTATTTCAATTTTTCTTTCCTTTTTCTTTTTCTTGCTAATCCTACTGTTGAGAAGACATAAAACATTGAGGGAAGATGACATGTAAGCATAGTTCCACAAAGTTTCCTAATGGGGGTACGGGGGACCAAAGACCTACGTTTGGGGGCAGTATGGGGCAAGGGCAGCAGGAGATCGGCATAAGTATACGTATAGTCCTAGAAAAATTAGTTATAAAAAGACATATTAGCAATAAGTATAAGAATTATATATGAAACTTTGGCATCCTAAGTAAATTATTAAATACTAAATAGTAAAGCCAAACTTATTGCATTGATTGCATTGAACAGTAACACTGAAAATGAAAATTTTGGAATTTATATCATATTCAAATTTCATATGATGATTACAAATACCATGTTCAAAATGACAAAATGGTCTGAAGTGATGCCTCTAATCATCCCCAAATTCCCCATTGCTAGAACAGTTGGACTCCACATACTCAAGCTCCTCTAAAACAATATCAACCAGCCCTGTATGTGTAGCATTATCATCAATCCATGTTGGGTCCTCTAGCTCTACATTCCTTTGAGATGCTCTACTCTCCTTGTACGTAAGTGTGTTATGATCAATATGAGATGCAAAGAACTATGTACAACCACGTCCTTCTTTGCCCTCCTAAAAGGTAAGCCTATTCCTCTCAATGTACTAGATGAAGCTATATAAATGACCACTTTTTCTCAATAGCAAAAGAAATAAGAACCAGGGTTAACAAATGAATGGCTGGAGTGGTAGTCAAAGAAGTAAACCTATGCACAATCCACCACAAAATAGGATCCTCATGTGCCATAGTCCACATATCTATTTGGTCCTCTTCAAAATATCTCATAAGAGGAGCAAATTTTGTCCACTTAAAACAAATGAACCTAACCTCCAAAAAATCATACATCTTTTGAATGGCCTTCATAAACCCTACATTCACCTCAACATACTATATAGGAGTAATTATGCCAGGCCTCTGCACGTACCACTTCAAGTTCAATGCATAAGCAACCATGTGTGAGGGAACGTTGAGCTTCTCCCATCTATGATAGATGATAAGTTGAATATGTTTATTGTAGATTGCAATGTGGGTCATTCTATAGCAACAACCTTCATTTGGTCAAGCATAGTATCAATGCACTCATGCACCTCTCCAAGGCCAAGTGCATTGGCATCCCTACCTTAATCACTTTGAAACTACAGTAATGTTGGAGACAATATATTTTGCATCACCTAAAAAAAACATTCTTCACCACGTCCTTCAGCCTCTTCCCTACTTTCTCTTGGACTCAAGACACCAATTTCATTTTGCTGCCATAACCATTAGTTGCAATGCCTCTTAAAACTCAAGCATCCTATCCAAGAGAATGAAATACAATGCATATCTAGTCTCTAAATTTTTCAAGAATTCCTTCTTGGAGAAGGTTCTAAAGAATGTATGTGAAGTGTGGTGGTTACAGATAAACATCTACATATATCTAGCAACAATAACACTTGTTTTGATCCAACCAATTTTCCCCATCTCCTTGAGTGCATTATTCATGGCATGCACACAACAAGGAGTCCACCAAATATGTTTGTAGGCTACCTTAATTAAATTATATCCAGCTTTGCAGACACGGATTGCATCTGTCACTACTTGTACCACATTTTGTAGCCCAGCATCCTCTGAGGGGTTTGAAATTAAAAATCAGCATCCTTGTGATGTCGTAAACAATCAAGAGCCCTTAGAAAACAAGGGTCCTCCATACATGTAACTGTGATATTGGTGAGTGGATGATGCCTAATGTTCGTCCACCCATCCATGACTATGATGCATCCACTTGTGACCTAGGATTTCTTCATTTTCTCCATCAAAATATTAATCTTCAAATAATTCTTATCCATGATTATTGTCCTCAATTTAGTCTCCACTTGTGACACATGATGATCTCGCCCTTATTATCTTTGTCATGGCCTCCTTATGATAAGGAGAGCAAACCACATGGAATGAAAAGCCATTCGCAAAGAAGAATTTTCCAATGACATCATCTACCTCATCCTTCAATTGCACATTGAAACTTTACTAACAAGTTTGAAGCATCACTAGTCACCCTACATTTCCCCTTAGACTCTGCTACCTCTGAACTAGAAGAAACTAGAATATGTACATGTAGCTTTTGCAAAGTAGTAGGAGCAAAACTTTGATGACCCCTCCCTCTTCGGGGTAAAGAAGAGATGTAGGTGCATTTATTTCACTACCGCCCCATAATTTACTTATCTCAGCCTCATATTTGAGGTTTTGTGTCAACTTTTTTAGATATTCATATTTCTACACCTTTGCCTCGAATCTGAAAGAGATGGCCATTAACTCAAGCAATGCTACCCTAAAATTCAAGCTTAGAAAAATGTCACTTCCACAACTTAGTGCCCCAAGATGCCCTAGACTTTGTTTGTAACTTAGTTGCAAATCATTTTAAAGGGAACTTAGGATCAAAGGGACCCTTAGCATATTTTTGGACCATTTTGGAAGGGCATCTAACATTTGCACTCCCGATGGAAATAGTGGCTTCACCTCTCATTGCTTCTATATTTTAATCAAGTGCATATTTGGATTTAGTTTCAAGTTTCAACTTCTTCAACTCATAGTGACGCTACAATAAATGATATAAAATTTATACATTTATAATTTAGAAGTAAAATTCAAATCATGCATAATGCAAGGGATTAAAACACAAGCATATTACTTTTTTTCTTACTCCACATATGAAATGCATAAGAAAAGGATACGCAAATGGGAAAAGTTGTTCTTGGCCTTTGTCAAACAAGGATTCCATTTTGGTTTTTCTTACTTCAAGTCACACAAAGTGCAAAACCAGAGAATACACAAAAATTAAAATCTTAATTAAAAATTTGATAAAAAAGTGAGCATCTAAAAAATGAAAAATTGCTGTTATAAAATTTTTAAAAAAATACTAAATTTGATCATCATTCATTTGTAAAACTAGAACAATGAATTTAAATTGAAATTTGTAACATGTAAATTCTAACCTTTAAGTTAAAGCACTAAATTTGTAAATAAAAATAGTAATAACTAATTAGCTACTAAATTGAACAATAAAAAATATATTTAAAAAGTCATTAAGGCAGCCTATCTTGAGACTTGAATAATGATTTGAATCCTCTAATTCAATAGTGGATTGGCATCAATCTTCCTCTTCCTCTTCCTCTTCCTCAATCCTAATGCCTTCGCTTGAAAAATAATAATAGTTCCAACTTGCTACCGCAACTTTCAATTTTGTCGTTAAAACTTTGGAGTGAGTTGAAATGAGCCTTAGATGTGTATTTCTAAGTTTTTTTTAGGTGTTTAGGTTTGGATGGGGCCCATGTGCTATTAAAGTTAGGCCTCTAGCACACATTTCAAAAAAACTTTTATTTAAAAAAATTACACCTATTTGCCATGGGGGATGCCCAGTAGTCTCTAGGACATTCAAGAGACTCTTGAGGGTCCCATAGGTGTCTTAGGGATGTCTCATATCACCCCAAAAGTCCCCAAAAAAATGGGATGTCCTCCAAGTCCCTACATCCAAGGGATTTCTCCATCCCGAAAACATGGGGGTTGGGGGTTAGGACATGGCTCTATGGAACATTGCAAATAAGATAAAAATCAATAGTTGAAAGTCAAAAGTTTAGCTGAGAAAAATTATAGACAAATATAATATAGACATTCCTAATCTATATAATAAGATTTTTCGGCATTAGCTGTATAGTTTCGATTAAATCTGCATCGATCAATATTTTATAAGTAAGAAGCCATCTCTCATAAGTAAGAATGGTTTACTTGGTATTTGTTACATCTAGGTGATGCTCACAAAGGTAAAGTCCTAGGCCTCTCAAGAGGTCATTCACCCCAATATTAATCTAGCTCAAGCATCAAGAGTTCTACTTAGCTCTTTCAATTTAATAATTTTGGTGTTTCCATAACACAAAATACAAAATATGATTTCTTGGGATTCCATTACGTAAGTTTGAGTCAATCTACATTAACTCATACTTCATGCATTGTGTTTCACTATAAGCCATCTCTCACAAGGAAAAATGGCCCTCTTGACACTCATTGTATCTAGTTGATTCTTATAAAGTTGAAGCTTTAAACTTCTTAAGAGGTTGACCTATCCTGAGACTACAGTCAAACCCACTTAACTTTATAACTCTTTTGCAAAACCTTCAGAAAGGATTATACCTTATAGAACTTTCATTGTGGAGCTCCCTAACCACTACATTTTAATACAATCAATGTTGTTAGATTGTATCATAATTTAATATGATATTTTAGAATTCAACTTAATAGTTTCAAGAACCCATTTCTCATGAGCAACAATGGTGCAACACTCATTGCATATGGGTGATGCTCACAAAAGTGAAGCCCCAAGGCTTCGAAATAGATCATCTAACCCAATAACACTCCAGCTCATGGAACTTTCCCCACAATCATAACCAATTAGCTCAGTACACCATTCTCAAAATCATCTGCAACTATTTTTTCTTACGAACCATCAATTGCAATGCTTTGTAGTTCTTTCAATTTTATATATCTGGATTTAAAGACAAAACTTGAAAGCACATACCAGTCAACTGTTCAGAAATTATCATTTCGCGCTCATGCCTCCTTTCACTCAATATTTGCCTCATCTTTTTAAGGTCTTCAATTCTAGACTTGGTGGAAGACAGTGACTCTGCATTAGCCACCCATTCTTGATTTTTTCTTTCGTTCACTGCAAAACAAAAAAGTTGCAAATCAAAAGGCCTTAGCATGCTTTCCTCTTTAATACAAAATGGAATTCTATTATCTCAGTTCAATTTGTATTTGCAGCTACCCTCCATATTAAATAAAAGGTGTATCAGAGAAAACTTTGAAGGACCTGCACGGGAATAAGAGAAAATAAAAGAGGCCCCAACACAAAACCTATAAAGTGAAGATTATGAATAACTAAAACTGGGATCCAAAAAACACCATCACTCTCTTTATCATTATTTATGGCATAGATCTTTCAAATGTGGAGACAATCTTAGATTAGCATTGGCAGAAACATTCCCAAGGCAAGAAACTAAAAGAAAGACTGGATGTCGCACGAACATATAATACAAATCTCTAAACATATATCCTTTCATGAAACATAGAAGCTTGGCATATCAGGCAACAGGCTTTTAAAGGGCAACTGATGAGCAAATAAGGTTAATATCAAGGTTGTACCACCAATCTATTTTAACAGATAAGTCACCACAAGGGAACGTCCAAATCAAATAACATTCTATAAATCCCATGCACCTGAATTTCAAGGTTGGATGAACAATCAAGTTGAATGGCTAGCCACCTTAGGCTAGCATCCAAATCAAGTAACGTTCTATAAAATTCAAGCACCTTATAGGCTTATACTAAATAAAAGATAAAATTCAAAGATCGTTTGGTATTTAAAAAATATCAAATAGCATCTGAAGAGAATTCTAGAGTGTATCAACAACATAATGATAATGGTTAGAGATAAGATTCAGAGACATAATATGCTCATAAGCAGCTCGAGCACAAGAAAATTGGAGATACCCAGATGTTTCTGTATTACTGTGGGCCATAGAAATGCCACAGGAATGCTCAGTATTCCGGAATTAACAAGTTTTGAGACTTGATAGTCCACAGTCCATAATAATATGAGTGAGTGTTTCTGGTTGCAGCTGTGTAAGACTTTTTGCATTAATCAGAAACAACTCATTAGTATTGAAACCCTCAAGTTGAACTTGAAATGGAAAACGTAAGGATATTGATGACATCTGAATGTATTTGGTAAACTAAAAACTAAGCTTCTCAAGGAAGTAGGTGGCAACTGAAATCATCCATAGTGGCTTATGCAGGCACCATAGTATGCCTCACTTCCTCAAACAGTCTATAAGAAGTAGATCTAGCATGAAAGCTATTTCCATGGGGGACAAATACTACTTGAAACTCACACAAATTGCAAATTATTCCTCTCCAATATCATTTCTAAATGTGTTCTTGTGGTAGCTTTCAATGAAACAAGACTCGCTGAGCAAATTAATTTAGTTCAAAAAGAAGAAGTGCATTTTCACTATCAGCTCTAAATATGTTGTCTCTTACAAAAATTCACAGAAATGACTCAACCAAAGGAATCATGGCTCTTCTTGCTCTGTTTATATGGTTAACTAGTAGGAGTCTCATGGTTAATCCCCAATTTATCAATTTGAAAACAGTGTTACTGTTAACACAAAAGTCTTTCTTTTAGTTTCTGGGATTTATTGGCAGGGGCATTCATTTGCAAGATCATATCGATATAACCTATATCAGGATTTATTTGCAGGGGCATTCATTTGCAAGATTTGTTCTATCAGGGGCCTTTTAATCTTGCAAATACATATTTGAATGTTCTATCACTGCAAGATCATATCGGTATAACCTGAGGCAAGATCATAAACCTTTAAATAACAGAAAATGAATGCCCCTGCAAGCCCGAGAATGTTCCCAGCAATAACTCTGGAAGTCTTCGTGTAGTACCATGTGACGTGTGGAACTAGTTTTCGAGTAAATCTGCAGGTGTAAGGTGACGAAGGGGCGGCTGAGGAAGATCAGATTGTATTCTTCCTGCAGTAATGGCACCGCCTAGAAGTTGCTGACAGCAAGAAGATAGAACAAACAGGTTGATGAAAAGCAGCTGGAAACATTAATGCTCAACCTCTAGCCGTTCCTCATCGTTGAAAGCTACCCCGACAAAACTCTTATTTTTTGGCGCTCAAACTGGTCCTATCGACCATCGGCCAAAGCCTCCCCAACGAACCAAACGTTCTGCTGAGTGAAATGATCTACAGACTAGAACCATCGAAAATCGGTGAAACCCCAAGAAGCTCCTCTGATGAAAATTTTGCATTTATCACTGGTTCCGAAGATATCGGCGAGACTATGAGAAAGCTTCCCCGACAGAGACCATCGGTATAACATACATTATCGACCCGTTGGATTTTGTCATTTCTGACAATGTACGTTATACCGATGAGAGGACTCATCGGTGTAACATACATCGATGACATCGCAGTCAAACCATCCACCCCGCAGCCAAACATATCAACAAAACATTCGCCGACGAAACCCATCGGAGTAGCATATACTATCAGGCGACACAAAAATCTCATTTCCGATAGTTGTTCCTATGTCGATGAAACCATCAACAAGGCTCTTGCCGATGATCCTGTGTTCCTTTTTAAGCTTCGGGTTCTGACCTTAGTTCCAAAACAGTCTAAAAACCCCGCCTTTGACTTTTCTTTGGTCCATTTGTTCCTTCAGGTTCCGAAAACCCCTTAGGAACCATCAAACTCCTTTATCTCGGCAAGAGTGGGCCCCATTGATTATTTTCATTGGTCATCGGAAACTGGCCCTAGTTCCGAAAGTGCCTTTGGAGCCCGAAGGCAATTGCGAAACAACTTGGAAAACCTGAAAAGCTTAAGACTTCGCCGCTTTGCTTTCCTTTGATGAACTCGTTGGCAAAACTTACAAGAAGCTCCACTAAAAAGATCATCGGCAAGACTCTCGCCAAAATCATCTATCGAACTGCCTGTGTTTCCACTTATCGACAAAACCTCCACTGATGGAAACCATCGGCGAAGCCAACACTATCGGCGCTCACAAATCTGTCATTCCCGACAAGCAAAGCTACGTCGATGAACCTCATCGTCAAAACTTCTGCCGATGAAACCCCTTTGTTACCGCCCGCCTAACCCATCGAAGAGACCTCCACCGATGGAACCCCATCGGTGAGACAAACACTGTCGGAACGCTCCTTTTCTTCGTTTCCAATATCAATAGCTACCTCGATGAAACTCATCAGGGAAGCTCCTTTGTTGTTCCACCGATGTCATCCATCCTCGTCTTGTCCCTACTGTCGGCAGAACCCTCAACGATGTCTCCTAAAGAATAGTCATTTCAGCAAGACCCAAAGATGTCTTGTCGAAATCCTCATTGTCACTCTACCAAGGCCGCATATCAAGGGGTTGTCTATCGGCAAAAATTTCGCTGAAACCCTCACTGAGCCAAGAAAACCCTCATCGGAGAAACTTACTCCGATAAAAACCATTGGAGAGACTATAACTATCGAAACACATGATTTCCGATAACATAAGTTATACCGATGGAAACCATCGGCAAGACTTGTGCCATGTTCTACCGATAATTGATCCATGTTGAACTGCCCAAAGACCTCATATCGGTGAGAGTTGCACCGATGAACTTCATCAGTGTAACCAACACTATTGGACCGCAGGAATTTGTCATTCCCGATAGTGAAAACTATGCCAATGAAAACCATCTGCATAGCCATCGGCAAGACCTCAACCAACTATGCTGACAACTGCATCCTCAGCCCGATGAAACATTCTGTTAGGATTTTCAGGGAAGCCTTCGACCAGTCTCGCAAAAATCACCCTATTCTGCCATGTTCTACCAATGCAAGATCATATCAGTATAACCTGAAACAAGTTACACCGATATGCCTGATCCGAAGGTTTTAACTGATTAACTCTGCATATTGGTTCAACTAGAATCCCTTGACGGCAGTATGATCTCAGAATCTGATGGGGGACCAAAATGGTCAATAGTTACCATTGGAGCCGATTATGCTTAGCTACTAAAATGTGAAGAATAAGTATTATACCAAAATCCACAAACACTTCGCAGCCGGACTAAGGATGGGCATCATAGAGAGGGTTGTTGATTCGATTTTATTGTTCAGCTGACCTCGTAAAAGCTGTCCAGCAGTGTCACGGGAATAAACAGAATCTTGAACAATTATTTCACAACTTTAATTTCTGTAAATCTTGCCAATTTTAGTAGTGCCATTTTAATTCAAAATAAGCCCTAAAATCTCTCACCGCACCCGCTGAGGCCTTGGATCCATTGCACAACCTTCTTTTATGTCTTCGAGGACCTAAGGAGTGATTACTATACCAAATCTTCCCAAGACTAGCACGCAGTCTCATCCTCCGCCTTCTAAGATATATGAAGACCTGGCATTCTACTGGAATTGCACACTGGTGGGTTGTGTAACAGCCAGGTAAATTAACTGGACTGTATAAAAAATCAATATGTATTCTCGAATTATATGCAAATTCTGATCATGTATTTCAGTGTTTCGTATGACTCGGGTAAATAGAGATTTTAAGGGAATGCAACAAAATTATAATTTTATAGATCTGACAAATTTCCAACGCGCGGAGTAGAGGAAAATAAAAAGGAATTCATGAATCAACTAGATTACAGTAAAGAATCGGAATGATAAATGGACTCCATATTACGAATTTGACTTACCCGCCTTAATGTGAAGATAAGCCTCGTCCAGTTTGCGAAAATGGGCTTCAAGTTCTTCTATCTTTCCTGTGAAAGTGCAAAAGAAAAAGAAAGAGATCGTCAAATACACCATGTTAACTGTGGGAATTGAACTCATGAACACCGGTCTGCCAGTCATTTCTTGAAAAACTTATATATCTTTGACAAACCGAGTAGCTAATGCACTATTTCTGTATTTTGCTTTTGTCCTAAGAAAATCAACGAAATGCAGAGGGTAAAAGAGAAAAACAACCTTGCGAATGCGCGATGTCTCGCGCTTTAGATTTACACTGTTCCAAGGAATGGATCGAGGTGGACTCCCAGGAATCTATGTCTCGACCCACTTCTTCCATGTCTTTGTAAATCCTTTGATCATCCATTTTCGATCGATGAAAAAGTAATGATTATTCAATTTGGGGTGCAAGTTTTACAAATTATATGGTTGAATCTCCGTAAATTATCACATTATTCTGCATTGACGCATTTTGAATTTTGTGAGCGGAGGGAAAAAGTATATTTCGTAAATTTTCGTAAGGAAAAAGGGGAAAAAAGGGTAGGGAGAATCCGTGGAGGAAAGCTTCAATTTATTAAAGGAGTTATTAAAGGAGTTAGGCTCATGAATTTTATTATTTACCATATTTAATTTAATAGAGTAAATTTATATAAATAAGAAAAAATTAATTGGTAAAAATTTGAAAATTTGAAAATGAATGAATGAAAGAAGGAATTTTATTGATATCCACGAGAAGTCTAAGGGACCCAACATCAAAACCTAGGCCATTTTCATGTTCTTTTCGATGTTAGCTCTCTTGTTATGAATCTTCATCAGAAAACTAGTGGTTTTGTGCAGCCTTATTTTGTCAAAAACTTGGTTTAGACAACTCTCCTTCAAGTTGTTCTCATACTACTCACAGATATCCTGGTAAGCAACACATTCGAAAATAAAGTGTCATTCAATTTCAACAACCCCTTAATTGTAGAAATACATGTTCTTTCTTCCCAAACCTCCTTGGGGACCATCCATCTACCTATCTCGCACCGTAAATGGTGAGATTCGGTTCTTAATTGTGCCACTAGCAATCTAGCTTTACCTTTAACTGCCACTTGTAAGTAGTCTTTATCCTCATGACCCCAAGTGGAGTTGAACTCTTTCACATAGTGGACTTTTTTCCTCCCCATTTGCTTTGTCCACATGGAAGCCCTGAATTTTTCTATAACAAGTCTCTTTATCTTTTCATTGGTGTTGGGACATTTTTGTATGTCAATGTCCCATTTACTCAACCATTCCTTGTTCTGCCTCATTCACATCTCCGTTCTATGGGTTAACCTCTTCCTGACCACAAATTTGGGCCCATGATGTTTATCCATATTTTCAACTTTGTTTAAATAGCTTAACAAACATATAAACCACTGAAGCTTCCATCGAGAACATACTTGCTTCAACCAAGAGAATCTCATATGGAATTGTTGATTTGACTTTAAGGCTACTAGTGATAAGATGTTTTGTATTCTTTCAATTTGTTTTCACTTGCAGTTAGAAAGGTCGCTCCCTCGAACCTCACAACCATATAGCACAATTGGTTTGACCAGTAGGCCAAAAAGAGTTTTCTTGGTTTTCTGATCCCATAGTTATGCTTGTCTACACATGTTTTGCAGCAAAAAAAAGTCTAAGGTGGTGGAACAATTTATAGTGCCCCACCTTTTCTGCCCACTCAAATATGCCTAAAAAGTAGGTGATGTTATTTCTTGTGAAAAGAATCTAATTAATCTTGCAACAAATAAAATTGCTTCATGGAACCTCATAATCTTTATAAATAGAACCTAAAGCCCTCATGGAACCTTGGTCTAATTAGGCCAAAGGCATTCCCTTATTAGAACTAGTGAACCTATTTTTTTAAAATCAATGATTGAAAGTTGAAGAAATGCAATGCAAGGCATTTGGATAAATCTCATATGTTGATCAAGCTCGTTCAGGGGCCTTGTAGGGTTAATCCTACTGTAGGTGATCTAAATAAAATAAAATGGACCCCACCTTCATCAAGTTGGATCAAAGTCAACTTTGACGGAGTATCCAAAGGGAACCCAGGCCTTTCAGGAGCAGGATTTGTGGCAAGAAACGAACTAGGAGACATTGTGGCTCTGGGAGCAATGTGATTGATGGATGGCACCAACAATGCAGCAGAATGTCAAGCGGCACTTGGAGCAGTCCGGATGGCGATGAACCTCGGCATTAAGAAATTAGTCTTGGAAGGGGATTCATTGTTGGTAATCAATGGGATCAAGAAAAGAGAAATGGACGTGTGGTATTTGAACCTATATATTTGATGCATAAGAGTCCTACTCAACAAGATCCCAGAAGTACAAATTGTCCATGTCCGTCGTGAGGCCAATGAAGTGGAAGACTTACTGTCCAACATTGGAGTGAGGAGACCAATCAACTGTTAGTAATAACAGAGAGGGGGGTGAATCAATGGCCTCAAAAATATTCCAATTAATCAACCCAAAAACTTAGTACCACAATATTAAGCCTCTAGTTATCTCCAATCCTATAAGATGAATGCCTTCAAATATACTTATCAAATTACTACTACTCGGAATGCTTTGTTAAACCTTATTCTTTATGTTTACCGAATAGCAGTCTTTCAATTTACCAAAAAATAGTAAATTACTTAGAGTAT
>MU224900.1:7612-23117 GCA_018584345.1 Thuja plicata
TGTGGGTACCCTAATGTTGGCAAGAGTTCTTTTATTAATAAGATTACTCTGCAAGCTTGAAGAAGCGATATATTTTGGCAAATGAAGAGTAGAAAGATGATGATATTCCTGAGATCATGGATGGACATAATGTTGTAGACAGAATGGAAGACATATTTCTAGACTAGCCCTAGATCCTTTGACAATTGGGCGTAGGATCCAGACCCAGGCTAAAAAGATGTCTTCCTTTCTGTTGTGGAATTATCCCTTCTTTGGCCTGCACTCATTCCTCTTCTCAAAAATGGTTATCTAGAAACTTTGGATACTGTTTCTCATCCATGCACGAAATGTTCTAGTGATCGTATAAAATTACTTTAGGCCTCCAGTATTGATGAGATGTACAAGTGTAAAATGTTTTTGCGAGATTGGGATTAATTTGTGCAGTGTACATAAATGCAAGGCGGTGATTATTCTTGACGATCGACAGGTAGCTAGAACAATAGCTAGGACTAAAGATAACACAGCTCAAGAGACCATCATAGGTTGTCTCTTTCTTTGGTCTATATTATTTACAGAATGTTTTACATTGCATTAGCTCATCAAATCTGGGGATTTGAAAGAATTTAATAGAATATTTTCATGACAACGCATATTATTTAAGTTGACGTTGCATAAATTTATCTACTTCGTGCACTTGTATACTATGAATATGGCGCTAAAGAAGCATCTCCTACCATGGCCATGCTTCTTTATCACCGTCCTCATAGTCTATAAGTACACAAAGTAGATAAATTCGTGCAACGTCAACTTAAATAATATACGTTGTCAAGAAAATATTCTATTAAATTCTTTTAAATCCACGGATTTGATGAGCTAGTGAAAGGTAAAACATTCTATCAATAATATAGACCGAAGAAAGAGAGAACCTATGATGGTCTCTTGAGCTATTTTATCTTTAATTTGCATATCCATCAGTTTTTTGACATTTCATAATTAATTTTCAGCAACAGTGCTATACCTTTGACAGATAAAATGTCAGAGAATCATAATTTATGACAATTCTTCTGAGAGTAATACTATACGTTCGACAGGGCAACCTGTCGAAGAAATGTTGCACGACTATCGCTATTCCGACAGTTACAGTGTCACAAATAGAAATTTTTTGATAGAAACTTTGACAGTGATGCTATATATCCAACAGGTATATCTGTCAGAATTAGGTGGAAACTATCAGTATGCCAACAGTTATAATGTAGGAAAAGATATATTTTTGACAGTTATTTTTGACAGAGATTGTATATTTCCGATAGGTCATGGTGTCGGAATGCCAATGGATGAACTGCAGGAAATGTCTTAACGAAGCTATTGTCACGTGCAATTTTCTAACATGATGTGGTGTCGGTAAACCGACAGATGTGTCTTCTGTCTCAATTTCCTATGCAAAAATGGTGACGGACTCATGTGTCAAAATATCGACAAATGAGCGTTGGAAATCTGACAAGTGGCCGTCAAAATTTGACCTCAAATGTACTAGTGTTGGAAGTCTAGAGTACCCACTGGCATACTGATTTCACAGAGTTACAAAAGGCAGAATAGTACTTTGGTAGATGGAGAACTATTTGCTATGATCAAAATTCTATAGAAACAGATGAAGACAAGATACAGGTTACATGAGGACATTGTGGAAAAGTACAAGGATACAATCTGTTTCATGGTTGAAATTGATTGTATATGTTTTGAAGCAGTTACACCTAGAAAGAAATGGTGTTACCCCATGGGCTATGAAGTGAGTTCTGAAGTACTCGCCATGCAAGTAGAACATGTTCTTGCATCAGAAGTTGATACAATAAAAGAAAGATGGGGAACCTATGAAGAAAAATTAGCAAAGGTGAAAGAGGAATAGTCTAGAGGACCGAGGAAAAGGAAAATTGCTAACCTTATTCATGATTGCGGTGTAAAAGCTGGACTAACAGAAGAAGAATTGAAAGAATTCAAGAAGAAGATGGTAGAGAGATCTCTTGGAGTAGAAAGTGGAAGCACTGTTGCCCCTTTCACTCCTGAGGTAGTTATGGTAGATAGTCCACCTCCTCCACAACAACAAACAGAGCAAGAAAAGGATGTCACTCCTAGAGTTACAAGATCAAGTAAGCCTAAATCACTTGAAGAGAAAACCATAGCAGGAGAAGAGAAGAAAACAATAAAATACATTTGGAAACCAGACATGAAGATGCTAGAGAAAAGAGCACTAGAGCAAGGTAAATTGGTTACAATTGACAAATACTAAAATAGGTATGAGGAATTAGATAAGATGAAGATAGAAGACATTGTGCTAGAGCATTTGCTTACATTTAAGAAGACTCTTTTAGAAATTGAAGGAAGTATACCTACAAACCTGTATGCAAAATAGGAGAACAGAAAAAACTTGGCACAAATTGAGGATGATCATATCAAAAATAAGGAAATTGATAACATGCTGCCTATGTTATCAGTAAAAGAGAGGGATAGTATATTCAAAGAATTGAAACCTCTATTAAGAACCAAGGTTAAACTATTGAACATAATGGCAAGGAAGTATGATGAAGTGACTAAGGAAATGTAGAAGGCATTAGAGAAGATTATGATGAGTTCTACTTCTAGGAGGCCCTCTCCTCCTAAAACCACATTGCCCACACAATTAGGAATGGGTGAGAGATCAAAGGTGACAGAGAGATCCGTAGAGAAGAGTGAAGCAGACCCTCCACCAGTTTCTATGTCTCTGGTGTGGTAGTGACCCTTGACCTCACAAGATGAGAAGGACCCCTTTGCAGGAAATTTGGAAACCTCTATTGTAGATAAAGAAGAACAGAAAGAGGAAGTTGAGCAGAAAAAGGATGATGAAAAGAAGATGGAATAGCAGGGAGATGAAAAGAAAGAGGTAAACTCACCATCTATTTCATTGTTGACAAGAAGTGACATAAATTTGGATAGCATGGATTAAGTTGAATTGGTAAAACTGGCATTTACTACATTAAACAAAGCAAAGGAAAGATCTGAACAGAAAGGAGACAAGAAGGCAAAAGTAATTACTAGAGCTATTGATACTATGAAAAAATTGCTTCCAGTACCTATAGTTTTCCATCACAAAGATGAAATTGAGAACTTGAAAATTACACTTGATGAATTTGATGGGCACTATGCAAATTTGTTGAAGATTGCAGAGGACAAGGCAGAGAAGACATATTCAGAGAAAAAGCTGACAAAATTCTACAAGTCCATCACATGGGACTTAGGAATTATAAAAACTTGTTTGAAAAATGCAAAGAGCTAGCTTGGGCATGGGAGAAAACTATTTAGCTATTGCCTGAATCCAATTAGACATGTTCAGAATGTTGAGGGCATTATTGCCAAGGAAAGGGAAACTCTGAACAGTTTGATGGATAGTTGTGGAACATCTTCATAGTCCACAACAGAACTAGACACAAAAGATACAAGAATATTGGCCAAACTCAGTGTATTGGAAAATGAAAAAGAGAGATTATTGAAAATATTTAATTTGCTGAGGAGCTTTGTCACTCTGAAGTTATCCATACTTGAAGCTCATCTCTCAGATTTGGAGAAAGTTGCAGATTCATTAACTAACGGTTTACACATAGAATTGAAAGAGGCTGAAACTACATCATTTGTAATGAATGGTTTGATTCACATCAGTCAAATATTGTTCAAGACATGGAGCACAGAAGTGAAGCTTTTGGAAGACTCTTTTCAAGATATTCTGAAATTGGTAAGTAAGAGCTGAAACTTATGGCTTTATATGCACCTTTGTCATTGTTGTCAAAGGGGGAGAAGAGAAGAAAAAATAGAGAAAAGAAGAAAAAAAATAAATATAATATAATAAAAGCAAGAGAGAAAAATATGGAGAAGAGATAAGGAGAAGAAGAGACAGTTTTTGATTGGTTGGAACACTTAATCATTTTTTTGTTAAGTGTTGCCATTAATGCCAAAGGGAGAGATTGTTGGAAAGTGATCAACTTTGGTAAATATGATTCAATTTTTGGTTTTCATTTATGGAAACACATATGGGTTTAAAATCGACTAAGTATAGTAGCAGAGATACAGAAGTACTTTTGATGTTGTAACAAAGATCAACGAATTAAGGCAAGCAAGCTTAGAGGCAGACAGTATGAAGTATGTATGACCTCCACCTAAGATTGATTTGGATTTGGTTAAGTATACGATGAGTTAGAAGGATTTGAAGACAGACAGACTGTAGAATAACAATGATACTCAGTAGTTGGACAACAACGAAGATTGAGGGAGTATAACTTGGACTCCAGGCAATCAAAGTTGTATTTTGGTTGTTGATAGTCTACACATTGACCATACAAGAGTGCCAATTATGAATTTAATGTTTACTATATTAAATGTATTTTTTTATTGAAGGCTGACTTAGTAATATTTGTAATATTCATACTGAGAGCCGGGTTTGTAAAGTTGAGAGATATATATGTAAGATCATTTTGGTAAAGATTGCAAGGAGTTTTTTTAATAGTTATTTGGAAGAGAAGATATGCGAATGGCAGAACAGAGAAAGACATAGATCATTGAAGAACTATAAAGGAACTATCAAAGCATTAGTGATACTTGTTTTGTTCATGACTGAGAAACTTTTGTAACTGAATTGTATTGTAAGAGTTGTAAGCTTAGAGGCCCCTAACAGGGTGTTGTGAACCTTTAACAAGGTTGTTACTCCTCTAAAAAGGAAATGTACTATGTAATATTCAGCTCCTAACAGGGCTAGGTCTCCTTACAGGGACACTATACTTTAGCGCATGCTTGTGGGTATCATCCCCACCGGGGTTTTCCCTTGGCCAGGGTTTCCTCATAAACAAATATGGTGTTATGAGTACTGTGTCATTTACTTATGTTCTTTACTTTACTGCAAATGTATGATTAATTTTTAAGTGCAAGAAGAATTTATCTAAAGTGCTATTATACTGATTCTACCCCCCCCTGTCAGTATATTATAATCGGGTACTGCTGCTGCGCCTGGCTGGATTGTTGATGTTGTCTCTGGTTCTTCTATCCTGCATGATGGTGCTACTTCTGCTTCTGCTGTCCCTATTTGTCCAGGGGGGATTTGGGGATTGGTGGAGGTGTTGTCCCTGTCCCATCTATGGATGTTGGTGTGGCCAGCCCTGTTTCTCAGGTTTTAGCTGTTAATTCTTTGGCTTGGCAGAATAATGTTGAGAAGGTGGAGGATGGATGGACAACAGTTAAAGGAAAGAAAGTTAATTCCTCTACGCCTTCTTTTGACATGAATTTACGATCACAAAAGGTTGGGTCAAAATGTAAATCTTGATAGCCCTTTGTTGGTGTGTTGGTTCAGTCTTTGTTCCACTTTGTGGGGACTCTTGGTTGTCTCCTTTGACTTGTGTGGTGGTGCCTCACAGTTTTAGTTTGTCCTTGCAATGTGCTATCTTTCACCGGCTTTTTTTGTAAAAGGTTTTGGGTCCTTTCAAAACCTGTTTTTACTTAATCAGAACATTCTACCCAGCAAGAAAGTGTTGCAAAACAAGTGGGTGTATAGATTGAAGGAAGAGGTAAGTGGAAAGAAAAGATTTAAAACCAGATTAGTGGTCAAGGGATATGCTCAACAAAAAGGTATTGATTTTAAAAAGATATTTTCACCAGTTGTAAAAATAACCTCTATTAGAGTAGTGTTGGGCTTAGTTACTATTCCTGATTTAGAGCTGGAACAACTTGATGTTAAGAAAAGTTTTCTTCATGGTGACTTGGAAGAAGAGTTGTACAATAAGAAACCAAAATATTTTGAGGAAAAAGGTAAAGAAACACTAGTTTACAAACTAAATTGCAATGTATATGGACTAAAAGAGGCTCCTAGATAATGGTATCAAAAATTTGATTCTTTCATGCCCGAACATAAATTTTTTAGATGTGAATCTGACCATTTTTTTATTCTAAGTTCTTTGATAATGGAGAATTAGTATTTCTATTGTATGTTGATGATATGCTAGGTGTAAGTTCCAACATGGTTTTTGTTAACAGGTTGAAACAATACTTATCCAATAATTTTTCAATGAAGGATTTGGGTGTTGCAAAGAAAATACTTGGAATGAAAATTATGAAAAAGGAACTTATATTGTCACAAGAGAAATACATTAAAAAAGTACTAGAAAGGTTTAGTATGAGGAATGCCAAGGCAGTAAGCACAACTCTAGCAGATCATTTCAAATTATCCTCTGAGATGTGTCCCAAGACACTTGAAGAAAAAGAATACATGGAAATAGTGCCATATTCATCTACAGTTGGGATTTTAATTTATGCTATGGTTTGTAGAAGACCAGTTATTGCCCAAGCCGTGAGAGTGGTCACCAGATACATGAGTAATCCAATAAAAAGTCAGTGGAAAGTAGTGAAATGAATTCTCAGATATCTTAAAGGCACATCAAACAATATTTTGAGGATTAGAGGTGAAGATGCACAATTGCATCAATATTTTGATTCAGACATGGCAGAAGATTTAGATTGAAGACGCTCTACAGCAGGGTACATGTTAACATTGGCAGGAGAAATAGTTAGCTCGATTTCTTGGTTATAAAAAGTAGTAGTTCTTTCCACTACTGAAGTGGAGTATATTGCAATGACAAAAGGAGCAAAGGAGATGTGGTTGCAAAGGTTACTCTCTAAATTGGGTAATAGACAAAAGGAATTTGTATTATGTACAATCATAGTAGAAGTTCCATTCACTTGGCCAAAAATGAAGCATTTCATTCACGAACAAAGCACACAGAGTTTCGATATCACTATATTCGAAGTGTTCTTGAAGCTCGGGTAAGCTCAAGTTGTAAAAGATACATACAAATTTGAATCGTGCAAATGCATTTACAAAGGTTGTATCAAAAGAGAAGTTAGAGTTTTGTAGAGCTTCTTTTGGATTTGTAAGCCTATGACAATAGGCCTTGGAAAGTAGAAAATTTATTAAATCATGATTGTTCACAGTATTATTTGGACGTCAAGTGGGAGATTATTAGGGTGTAAAGTCCCGTAAAATTTCTGTTATTTTCTCCCTTCTTTCTGTTCTAATGCAAACAAAAATAGTTCGTAAACAAAATTATGGTAATTCCCCATTATGCTAGCTTGGAAATACGGTGGAACAAATTTAGTATATGGTTACATAGTCCATTATATATTGGACTGTTTGTAATGCAAAAGGGTGCTATGGTCAATAAAAAAAATTCTCCTACTTTCAGTGGACGTAGGCATATCACGAAACCACATTAAATGCTTTTGAATAATATTTGAAGTATAAGATGAACATTCAAATTGATATCAAATATTGATGAAGTGGTGTGAAAATATCTTACATTTTGTGGATTTGTTGTAGAATTGTCCATCCTTGAACGAAACAACATCTCTGTGCATAATCCCTTGACCGCCTTCATTTTGGCCTGTAAACATTTTTACTTAATTCTCTGTGCAATGCAATAAACACAGAGAATCGAACGTAACCATGGGAGCCAAGAGAGGAAAGCGGGATCTACAAATTAAAAAATGTATAAAATTTAATGACAAGGATTTGTGTTTTCCTTTTGTCCGTTTGCCTTGTTTTTACTGTAATTTTCCGTCACGGGAAGGCAAAAAAATGGTATAATTTATAAATTAAAGCCAGCGAATTTCATAGATCTGAGATGCGTGGGCCCTAGAAATCATGGAGGGATTTGATTTTAAGGGTGTTGAATTTTGGTTGATGGAGACGATGACTTCAATCCTAGAAGCTGGTGACCTCACTCGTACCTCCCAATAGAAGCTTCTTACTCCACATCTTTTCAAAGATGGGTGACTATACCCAATCCATTATATATATATAATAATTAAGTTTGACTATTGAATTGGATGATGTATAAAATGGGAAACGTCTATGCAGCAGACTAAAACGTATTTCTTACCAAGGGGGACACTTAGTTTTTTTTTCAACTTTTTTTCAACTTCCTTATTATGTTTTACGTTTTAGTCTGCTATTTAGCCAATACCTATAAAATGGGTCCTATTCACCTAATCTCATTTTCTATTGTTCATTGAAAGAACTTTCATTACATAAGTTATTACATAAGTTTTTAAATACGTTCAATCTACATAATTTATGTTCTTAAATATATATAAAATATCTTTATTACATAGCAATGTCCAATAGAAAATATAGAGTTCTCTTTATATAGCTTAAATGGTTATTTCTTACAATGAAAAGATAAGGGTCCATAAAAAAACACATTCCCCTATATTGGAATATGCAAGAATATCTTTAATCTAATGGTATTTATGAAAGATGCTTTTTTTTTTATAATGTAATATAAATTTGTTATATATTTGACTAATTGAGTCCATTGTACTAAGAGATTCACTTTTGTCAAACCCTTGGAATTACTTGAACAAATTGGATAGGTTTAGAACATATTGTCAAGCAATCAATCATGCAAGGTGCTTAATATGCCCTTATTAATGTAGATGTTGATTCTAGTTAATGTCTTCTAATTTATGATGTTATCCATACTTAGAGTAATTGATACAATTTGATAACATTAAATTTCTCAAATAAATTAAGATTTATTTTTTATTCAATACCATGGAGTGTAAATTTAACATTTTGTGTTAAATTCAAAAAGTAAATACTAAGGGGTTGGGTGACCTCTTTCAAAATATGAATTTAAATATTAATGGATAAAAGCTATAGTTAGGGTCTTAAATTAGGCTTAGAATTGTATCTATCGATTTTACATAGGTTTTAAGAAGGGGAATTTATAAATTAGATTAGATCATAATTGGGATTTGGGTAGTCAAGTTGTTTGGGGTAAATGATGAAATCCAAATTAAATGGAAAAAATAAATTGTATGAAATTTTAAATGTTTGTATTTCTCACTACTTTGAATTGTACATGAACTACTATGCATTGTGCATACCAAAGTTATCAAGAAGTTGAAACATAAAAGAACTTAAAAAATATTCATTGAAATAATATATTTTTTTGTAAGGTGGGAAAATAGGGTTCACTAGCTTGTATGGGAAAACTATGAAGCTTAGGCCTATTTTTGCCTACATTGGAAGGAAGATGATCCACTAGGCTCAAGATGGATCAAGCACTAAGTGGATTTTGTGATCATTTTCTATTGTGGGGACTATGAATCTACAATTATCAATGAAGAATGCAAGATCTAGAGACAAACATGATGAAAAGGTGGTCTTTTGCATGCATAGGGAGATCGGGAACTGACAGAAAAATTTGTGAAGTAGATCTAGAAAACACAACTGTAACTGGCATTTAGTCTAAATTTAATTTGATTACTTCAAAAGTTGAATTGAAAAATGAAAAATGGGTAGAGAGAGATACCTAAAATATCATCTTTACACATGCTCACCCATGAACTTGTTTGTAAAACATAATTGGTATTTAATTATAAAATCCCACTAATCAATAGTTGACAACACACCAATTTTCATCCTTATTAATTGTTATTCAAACATATATTTATCTCTCTCCAACTCCTCTTGCTCCTCTCTCAATAACTTTCTAACCATATCTCTCTACCTCTTCCTATCCCTCACTATCTCTTTATATCTTTATATATCCTCTCTACCTCCTTCACTCCCTATACCCCTACATGTCTCTCTATTTATACCTCTCTCCCTTTCTCTTACCATACATATATCTCTCCCTCTTTCTCTTTTCATATATTTATTATGGAATACTAGAAATTATTACCACTATTAACATTCATCAATTCATACCTTACAATTGAAGACATTATATTTTTCCATTAGTATATACAAGGAAAAACATGATCTACACCATTGGTTTACACTACACTAAAAGACAGGGCACAACACTACCCGACGCCAAGGTTACCCGATACTGCCGAGTAATAAGCATCCCGACAAACACTATTCAGTGTTACCCGATGACAAAATAGATAAAGGAACCCAACGAGTAACCAAAAGTGCAACCTGACAGAACATCAAAGAGAGGAACCCGACATATGAAGGGAACCCGACAATTAGTTCAGTGAAGGAACACCGATAGACTTTCAGTTTAACCCGACGATCAAGAACTGACAGTCAGTTACATCCCACAAAAAGTGGATCTGACTTTCCACGTCAGATAAATCACTGAAGTTTTATTTTTAGCTTCTTGATTTGTTTTAAATCCATTATGTGCGGAGAAAACAATGTAATTATTATTGTTTTAATCAGTTTAACTGTTTTAAAACATGCAAACTAAAAGATCAAGGTCAAGTTGTATACCTTGGATCTAGAGTTAACATTGTAATGCATGATTCTAGAATAGGTCAAATACTTGTATAAACAGATGCTCAATCTATTGTGAGCATGTTGTTGTTCAATGATGATTGTAGCCACTAAGAGCATCTAAGGATCAAACAAGAGAATTCATGCAGGAGGACAGAAAAGGATCAATTCCATTTAGAGAATAGAACACAGGCTACCGACAAGCAGGAAAATGTATTAATCAATCACTGTAGGTGATATTCATATTCTGAGACTTTAATGGATCTGTAATCAGCAATTATGATTGCATATAGTTAGGTCAAACATATTGTACTCATTCTAACAAGTGTAGTACACTTAACAAATCCTTTCAAGGAAGGTGGACCTAACAGTCTTATTGTAAATCTCTTAATCGAGTGCACACTTCATTAGTGTTGCTAAAGCTCTTAACAGAGTAGATCTTAAAAGGTCTCCAGCTTAATACTCCTAACATGGTAGATCATCAGAAGTGATCAATTGTAAGCCTTTACCTGCTCCCTTCCATTCTGCAGATAGTGAAGTTTTGTGGGTGTCATCCCCACTGCAGTTTTTACTTCCTAACAAGAGTTTTCTATGAAATCATATGTTGTGTTATGTGTCTATTATTTTTATGAATGTTTCTATGAATGATTGCATACAATTAAGTTTATGACTTAATACTATATATGCATAAGAAAGAACATAAAAAATGGTCGGTAATACAATAAAGATTGTTTACTAATGATGAAAGGTGAAAAGTGTTAAAATTTTTAGAGGTACTAATTCACCCCTCCCCTCTTAGTACTACTTCCCATTAATCCCAACAATTGGTATTAGAGCTAAGTATCTTCTTGGAAAGATTAAAGGCTAAAGAGCAAAGATCATACAATGGAGAAGTACAAACTTGATAAAAATATTGAGAATAAAAATCTTGAAATTCAGATATTATATGAATGTTATAAAGAAGCAAGAATCAAGATGAGAGAGTTGTTGGATGAGAGAAAAGGTATGTAAACTCAGAGCAATGAAAAATATTATCAAGAAGAAGAGATCTTCAGGATCAAATACAAGTAAAGCATCAGACACATCATAAGAGAACATCACAAATCTAAAGGAGATCAATCAACATCTGACAGAGAAAATAAAGATGCTACAAATCAGTCAAGAGACCCAGATGGTAAGAATGATTGATGTGATGAGTTCTGCTAGACAGGCTGAAACAGAAAGAACACTAGCTATTGATGACAGGAGGAAGATTATAGAGAAACTACAAGAAAATGAGTTAGAAATTCAAATACATGTTGAGCATCACCATGAGATTACAAATCAATTTATTCTTATGAGTTAAGAATAAAACAACATGAATATAGAACTCATTGAAAGAGTACATGCTATCGGTGAACTAAGAGAAGAGAATGAAAATCTAAAGCATGAGGTTAGAGTTGAGCAACATCATAATGAAATTATCAGAAAGGCTAAAGAAAGAAATAAGAGAATGAATGATTTTCTTGAAGGACAACAAAGAGTCAACAACAACAATGGTCTAGGCTTTCACGAAAATAGAGAATCATCAAATCAAGCCAATCCAAAGAATGTCTATGAAAATCCAAGACCAAGAAATCTTACATGCAAACATTGTGGAAAGCAAGGCCACACATCAAATGTATGCAGAAGAAAAATGAAAGGTATTCCTAAATCTACATCTTCATTCATAGGATTCTGTTATAAATGTAACAAGAAAGGAAATAAAGCATATGAATGTAAGTCTAACATAGGTCAACCAAAGAAGGAAAACTACATGGACAAATATTGCCCTACATGCAAAATGAATGGGCACACAAGTCTTGAATGCTAGAAAAAGAAAAGGAAAGCATTGTGTGAGGCCTACCCCAGTCTGACATAATCTTAACACTATTTCTCATTTATATGTTCTCTTGTCGATTCAGATTTTGTTATAGTTGGACTATTGGGAAGCATGAATTCTTTATGGATCTGTTGAATCCTTTTCTTGTAAACAACACCTGATTACATAATCAGGGACTCTATTAGATACTTTGTGTGAGTGATGTAGACTTCTGTTTAGGATTTAGTTTTGATGGCTTAGTATATTGGATTAGTAAGTGGATGTAGATAATATCAGTATGCAGATTTATTAAGAGTTATGTTTATGCATATAGATTAGATGCAGATATTGTTTAAGTTAAATGAATCATGGATGAAAATGTGAGTGAATGTGTGTTCAATTTATATTATGCATCTTGATATGTTTAAAGTATTGATTAAATTGAACCTACTGATGTGTGCAATGAGTGTGCAAGAAAGTTGACCATGGTACTAATCAGGGATTAAGAAATGGACCTATGTGAAAACCGTGATGCTAAGGTCATGTCTATAAAAAGAGACATGGACCTCATTGTATTGTATTTTTATTCGTAAAAGTATGGTGTATGATTGTATTTTATTTAATTGAGTAAATGTGTAATAAGTCATGCTCATGTAAAATTGTTGTGTCACTTGACACATGTGCACCTTGCGTATTGGCATGGCTACTGAATGTGATTAGCATAGGCTTAACCTTACCCAGGAGTTACCTAGTATAGTCCCTATGCTTACCCTAAGGTTTAGGAAGATAAGATTGAGATGAGATTGAGCCAAGAGAGATTAGATTGAGTCTTGTAGGTTGGATTTTCAAGAGTTAACCTTGGGTAGAGTTTATAAGGGTCATTTGGACTCTTAGGGAGTAACTAGGGTCAAATTTAACTACCCCATTTGGTACCTTAGGGGTTAGGGGTCATTTTCAGCCCATTAAGAGTCTTGAAACTAATTTATGACTCCCCTAAAGTCACCATTTTGGGAAGAGGCGAACTTGGAGAGTTGGAAGACTTTGGTTAAGCCATCCCTTCTTTCCTTACAAACATTTAAGTCCATTTATGAAGAAGAAAAGTGGGGAGAGTAGATGGATTAGAGTCTTCCCTCCATTTATGACTCCTGATATTTTTAGGAAGAATGCCTATATAAGGAAGGCCTTAGAGGGAGTTTTGGGTACACACCCACTCTCTACTTTTAGAGACAAATTCATTTGTAGGAGTAAGATTTGAGAGGAGGAAGGATGAGAAGGAGAAGCTCTTCACAAAATACCTTGCATTTACCATAGCTTAGATTTGAGGTGAGTTCCTTATTAGCATAGTTAGGAGTAGTTATTGTTGCATTTATACATAGCTTGAGAAATCCATGATTAAAGTTTATGTTATTGTTTTTATCTTCATGAAGTTTATGTTATTATTTTCAGCTTCATGGGTTTTCATAGAGTTTATGTGTTGTCTTGTATTTTATTTTGTAATTGATTGTATACGGGGTTCTTCAAGGCTTATTCACCCCTGGGAGGGTTGGGTAACCTTGATGGGGTGAAAGTTAGTGATCTACCCAAGTAGTGCAGAGTCTCCCATGTGTGAAGGGATGTACATAGGTATATGGGTGCCCATGATGCCAAGAATTCCCAAGGAATTTGGGGTTCATAAGAAATTGGAAGGCCTGAAGCCATAACTTATTTTGTGAAAGAAAGGTAGATTTACTCCAGTTGCCGTTGTAGGGCATGGAGGTGAAGGGTAGAAATTTGTTCATGAGTCCATGTGTGGCCATGGAACAAGATTATATATGTGGTACTTAGGAATGTTAAGCCCATGTGTGTCCTTTTGGAGACCTATGTTTATCCTTGGGTATTGGGTAATTTCTTGTGTTACTATTTTCAGTTTTGTGGTTGTTATGTGTGTATGTATCCTAGTTCAGTTCTGGATCCCCTATCTCGGGGGTGGCCTTGTAAAGGCCTAGGTTGGGAGGTGAGCTTCCATGGTCAACCTTGAAGGTTTTTTTAGGTCCTGAGAAAGCTTTTGGATGTGTAGCTAGTGTATTGGAAATTTTGTTGTAACCCCATTCTCAAAAGTCACTTTTTGGTTTAAAGTTCTTCTTGAAACATTTAAAGGAATTGAAAATTTGTATTTTCCTTGTTTTAAGGCTAATGTATTTTGAAGGAATTGTATTCACTAATTCCTTGTAATAAAAGAGAAAGATTGTTCTATATACTTGTATCAATAATTGCATGTTCTGCTACTCCAAAATAAGTTTACTAATGATGTATTAAAGTGATAAGGAAATAAATCTTAGAGATTATAGCTTTTTGTTAATATTAAGGTGTTAAACCTTCAATTAATTTACTATGTGTAATATGCTTAAGTGTAAATTTAACGAAGGACAACACCCCCCCTTAAGTTAGTATAGTATTTTCCTGGATATACTAAAAAGATGATGTACACCACTTAGTATTTACTCTTAAGTGAAAGGAGGAAATGGATATATTATTAAATAAATTATCCTAGTACTAAAACTAACTAGATTGGGAAAGTAATACCCTTAAAGTAAAGTTCTTATTGTTTTATAACTCAACCATAATATAAATAGAGAACTTACGGTAGAATTAAGAAATTTGTTTTATACATTATCACGTATATTATTTAAGAGAAATTTATGTTCATTAGGTTAAGGTTTGAGTGCCTAGATTTTGGGGCATGACACTTGGTATCAGAGCTCTAGGTTCCACTTGAGGGCCTTGAGTTCACTATGCTTAGTTTATATATATAGGTAATAGTAACCAGTTTCAGGACATTAACTCTTAGGTCCATGTGTGAAGATTTCTGATTTTTGTTACTTCCTCCCTAGATTATAATAGTTGGAAAGATTTCTAAAAGTTCTTGGAAAACTAACCTTGAAGTATCTATGATCTTCTTGGAGGAATTTGTTGGAGCCTTGTAAAGTATGGTTGGAATTGATGCAACCTCTAACCCAGTGACTTTGTGTTTAGGATGGATTCAATCCTCTCCTATCTTAAGGTTGATTCCCTTGTTCAATCTGAAAGTTTGTAAAGTAAAAAAAAAAGCCTTGCAACTTTGTAACCAAGCCTTTTGTAATATCGTAATTAGTGAGTATAGAACAAAGGAAATTGATCTATGCTTCTAATTATTATGGTTAAAAAAATAAATATCTTAAAATGGTTATAATGTTGTTTAAATAAGTAAAATAGAAAAGATGTATTCATTTAATTATGGTTAAATTTAATAAATTTGGAAAGGATATAGAATAATTTCCTATTAAATGTATATGTTCAAATTGTATTTAAAAGATCAAATTGATAGTTATATACTTAGATAAGCAATAGTAACGTTATAATTTGATTTAATT
>MU224900.1:41955-78786 GCA_018584345.1 Thuja plicata
ACAAAAAGAGAGAGAGAGAGAGAGAGAGAGAGAGAGAGAGAGAGAGAGAGAGAGAGAGAGAGAGAGAGAGATTAGTCATGCTAACCAAGGTTTCCTTTTGCAACAAGGTCTAGCGATGATATTTGCATCTTAGGGGTCATAAGGTGTCTAGAGAGAGAGTGCATCTAAGGGGTCGTAAGGTGTCTTAATGGGTCCTAAGACCCATTAATGGTTCCTACAACCCCTAAAGACACCTTAAGACCCATTAGGAAGCCTAAGAGTACATCTTAGGGGTCCTAAGGTGCCGTAAGGGGACTTAGGACCTATTAATGGGTCCTACAACCCCTTATGACATGTTACGACCCCTTATGAAACCTAAGAACACATCTTAGGGGTCGTAAGGTGTTGTAAGGGATCCTAAGACCCATTAATAGTTCCTAAAACCCCTTATGACACCTTAAGACCCATTAGGAAGCCTAAGAGTACATCTTAGGGGTATTAAGGTGTCTTAAGGGGTCTTAGGACCTATCAATGGGTTCTACAACCCCTTATGACATGTTACGACCCACTAGGAAGCCTAAGAGTGCATCTTAGGGGTCATAAGGTGTCTTAAGGGGTTCTAAGACCCATTAATGGTTCCTACAACCCCTTATGACACCTTAAGACCCATTAGGAAGCCTAATAGTACATCTTAGTGGTGCTAAGGTGTCGTAAGGGGACTTAGGACCTATTAATGTGTCCTACGACCCCTTATGACATGTTACAACCCCTTATGAAGCCTAAGAGCACATCTTAGGGGTTGTAAGGTGCCTTAAAGGATCCTAAGACCCATTAATGGTTCCTACAACCCCTTGTGACACCTTAAGACCCATTAGGAAGCCTAAGAGTACATCTTAATGGTCATAAGGTGTCTTAAGGGGTCCTAAGACCCATTAATGGTTCCTACAACCCCTTATGACACCTTAAGACCCATTAGGAAGCCTAAGAGTACATCTTAGAGGTCCTAAGGTGTCTTAAGGGGTATTAGAACCTATCAATGGGTTCTACGACACCTTATGACATGTTATGACCCATTAGGCAGCCTAAGAAGGCATCTTAGGGGTCGTAAGGTGTCTTAAGGGGTCCTAAGACCCATTAATGGTTCCTACAACCCCTTATGACACCTTAAGACCCATTAAGAAGCCTAAGAGTACATCTTAGGGGTCCTAAGGTGTCTTAAGGGGAATTAGGACCTATTAATGGGCCCTACGACCCCTTATGACATGTTACAACCCATTACAAAGCCTAAGAGCACATCTTAGGGGGTCGTAAGGTGTCTTAAGGGGTCCTAAAACCCATTAATGGCTTCTACAACCCCTTATGACACATTAAGATCCATTAGGAAGCCTAAGAGTACATCTTAGGGGTCCTAAGGTGTCTTAAGGGGTCTTAGGACCTATCAATGGGTTCTACGGCCCCTTATGACATGTTACGACCCGTTAGGAAGCCTAAGAGTGCATCTTAGTGGTCGTAAGGTGTCTTAAGGGGTCCTAAGACCCATTAATGGTTCCTACAACCCCTTATGACACCTTAAGACCCATTAGGAAGCCTAAGAGTACATCTTAGGGGTCATAAGGTGTCTTAAGGGGACTTAGGACCTATTAATGGGTCCTACGACCTCTTATGACATGTTACGACCCATTATGAAACCTAAGAGAACATCTTAGGGGTCATAAGGTGTCTTAAGGGGTCCTAAGACCCATTAGTGGCTCCTACAATGCCTTATGACACCTTAAGACCCATTAGGAAGCCTAAGAGTACATCTTAGGGGTCCTAAGGTGTCTTAGGACCTATCAATGGGTTCTACAACCCCTTATGACATGTTACGACGCATTAGGAAGCCTAAGAGTGCATCTTAGGGGTTGTAAGGTGTCTTAAGGGGTCCTAAGACCCATTAATGGTTCCTACAACCCCTTATAACACCTTAAGGGGTCCTAAGACCTATTAATAAGTCCTACAATCCCTTATGACACCTTAAGACCCATTAGGAAGCCTAAGATTACATCTTAGCAGTCTTAAGGTGTCTTAAGGGGACTTAGGACCTATTAATGGGTCCTACGACCCCTTATGACATGTTATGACCCATTACAAAGCCTAAGAGCACATCTTAGGGGTCGTAAGGTGTCTTAAGGGGTCCTAAGATCCATTAATGGTTCCTACAACCCCTCATGACACCTTAATACCTATTAGGAAGCCTAAGAGTACATATTAGGGGTCTTAAGGTGTCTTAAGGGGTCTTAGGACCTATCAATGGGTTCTACAACCCCTTATGACATGTTACAACCTGTTAGGAAGCCTAAGAGTGCATCTTAGGGGTTGTAAGGTGTCTTTAGGGGTCCTAAGACCCATTAATGGTTCCTACAACCCCTTATGACACCTTAAGACCCATTAGGAAGCCTAAGAATACATCTTAGGGGTCCTAAGGTGTCTTAAGGGGTCTTAGGACCTATCAATGGGTTCTACAACCCCTTACGACATGTTACGACCCGTTAGGAAGCCTAAGAGTGCATCTTAGGGATCATAAGGTGTCTTAAACCCCTTATGACACCTTAAGGGGTCCTAATACCTATTAATAAGTCCTATGACCCCTTATGGAACTTTATGACCCATTAGGAAGCCTAAGAGTACATCTTAGGAGTCGTAAGGTGGGGTAGGGCAAGGGAAAGAAAGAGAGGGTAAGAGAGTGAGATGAATAGAAGGAGAGAGGAAGAGAATATGAGAGAGAGAGAGAGAGAGAGAGAGATGCTAACCAAGGTTTCCTTTTGCAACAAGGTCTAGCAATGAGATTTGCACATGTGACATGCACCAGATTAATATATAATGTCAAACACTAGAGGTGAAACAAGTATTCAAAGTTTGTTACAGATAATGCCAAATACTAAAAGTGAAACAATATAATGTCAAATACTAGAAGGGAAACAAGTATTCAAACACTCTCTCTCTCTCTCTCTCTGAGAATTCTACAAATAGTCTTCCCAAATTCCTTGGTTGTTTACCATTGTTTTCCACGACTTCATGTTGCAATCCTGCTTAGCTCTCCAGCTCTGAGTTAGAGAAATGAAAAAGAGAAAATTGGACAAACATGCCATGACACCCAGGGTAGTAAGAAAGGTCGCTTCATAGAGAATCTAAATGTAATAATCATATCATGCATACCAAAAATATTGTGTCAAGTTAGGCTCAAATGCATTGTACACCCCTTACATAATTTATAATCCTTGGGAATTCATACAAAATAGAAGATTGATTTAAACCCAGTCCATGCCTAGTGCATCTATTGTTGCCTAACAAATTATTACAGGGGCTTCCACCTATTATGAGATCAAAACCTCCAATTGAGTTAATCATTTCATCAAGTCTTTCTATTGTTAGATCCTTCACATCCCCCACCTCAATTAGTTTACCCTTTTGATATGATTTTTCCCACCAGCTTATGAGAATAAGCCTATTTTGTTTGCAAATTTTTGTAGATACAACATAATTGGGTAGAATACCCAAACAATGTAAATCAAATTCTACACCCCCAATTCCAGATAACAGAGAAAGGACATTTATCCCCTTTGGATAAATAGGCTTCAAAACAAAAAGGTGGTATCTTATCGTTTCTACCTGGAAAGCATTTCCAAGGGATCATATACAATCTATCTTGGAAGAATAGATACGTGTGTGGCAAAGGTAAAATTTGACAATAATTTTGATATTTAGGAAATGCCTCTTCAATTTTCATTGGTGGAAAAGGTAAAATCTTAAAATGATTATCAATAGGAAGGTTATGCACGTAGCCATGTTTTCTACTAGAAACTGAAAAGTACTTAGAATCCACAAATTTTGGTTCAATATTATGGAGATATCGGGATATTTTTTCCCATGTGTACCCCTTATTGTATTAAACACATTTTCAAAATAAAAACAGGGGGGTCCTTGCACAAAATTTTTAAGCTTCAGCAGTTGATCGACAAGGTGACTTGGAACTCCAAATCCAACCAATCCTTTAACATGGCATGGTAAAAAAAAATTCATATCATCTTCTATAGACAAACCTTTCAAAGACGTACTTCCTTCCAAGTTTATCTTCTGAAATGGTTTCTTGTGATGGGTTTCATTATGATTGTTTAGTCTTTCATTCAATCCCTTCAAAAGGAAACCTTGGTTAGCATGACTAATCAAATTGATGACTCTCTCTCTCTCTCTCTCTCTCTCTCTCTCCTTCCTTTTGTGATTTTGTGTCTAATATAAGGCGTACGCCCTATAGTGTGAATGCCATATAGGTTGTACGCCCTATAGTGAGTATAGGGCATGCGCCCTATAGGGCGTGCGCCCTTTTGGGCATGTGCCCTTTTAATGAAATTGAATTTTACCAAGCCTAAGGCTTGGATTTGCCTTGGAGTTCCAACCCAAAGGCTTGGAGGATTCAAACAGGCCTGAGATGTGTTTTCCAACAAACTTACTAAAAAATAACATTTTTTCTTGTGTGCTCCCCATCAGGTTTGCACGTGGTTCAATAACAATAGAATCAGACGACATGATATTGTAGATCTCTTTGATAGCTATCTAACCATGTAATTTATTTTCAATTCTCATTATGTTAAGCATTTCATCTCTAATTTCTTTTCTAAGTATGTCTGATTTTTGTCAAAAATCGTGTATTCATTTGGGCTTAGATTTTGGCTCGTTCATCAAATTTTGAAAAAAATTACATTTTCAGAAACTAGACTCCATTCTACACACTTTTAAAAAACATAATTTTTGATTTTCAATTAGTTTTGAATGATTTCTAGTGGGAGCACATAGAAATTTCATGTATTCAGGATGTGTCCACTTCGGAAAATGGAAAAAAAATCACACTTTCATAAAAAAATTAGCGGAAAAATCTGGTATAAACTAGATGGTGTTAGCTAATTTCTCACTAGAGCGATTTAATTTTTTTTTTTAAAAGTTAACATTTTAGGGGGAGCACATCAGACGCTATGTTGTGTTTTTTCACAAAAAATAGGACCACTTTTTGTGCTCCCCATTTTTGAGGCCCTTAATCTCCACCATTTGAAAAAACAAATAGTAGTTTAGAAACTAGATTCAGAGTAGAACAACTCTTGTTTTTGTCACATTTTAAAATTTTGAGTGTAAGTATCCTCAATTTCTCATTGAAGTTCAGACTTTTCTGATTTCAGAAAAAAAGTGGCTTCTTATACCCCCTTTTTGGTCGCCCATCTTTGTGCACTTACCCATGCATATTATGTCACTTGTTACAATTCTAAGAAAACAACCCCATCAGTAAACACTTACCGAAAATCATCAGTGAACATAAAGGATGAGCTGTCTACACTTACCGAGAATTGTCGATCAACACATAAAATGGCTAAGGTGCTAATGTAACCTGACACCCATCGGTAAGGAAGCAAAGTTATAAAGTTGTCGTGACACAACAATGATATCCGTCAGTGAAATAAAAAATCTTAACAGCCATCCCGAGCATCCCCTCAATACTGACAATGTTAATTGAGAAGTCTTCCTGATGAACTCTATCTTCATGACCTGACAATTTGTTGAGCATTTATGATAGACTTATGGAAAAAGTCTATAAATACTCGATGGGAGCACTTCATTTTGCACACATGATTTGAAGAGAAAGAGAAGAGAGAAAATAGAGCGATAAGAGATTAGATAGCAGAGTGACCTCGACTCGATCCAACGCAATCCACACAAATCAATCATCAACCATACGGATCGAAGTAAGTATCGAAAATACCAAAGAACTCTGTTATCATTTACGGAAAAGCTCTAAATTTGGTATACAATGGAAACCACTTCAAGAATCGTAAAGATTAAGAATGAAAATAAGAATGTGGTTAAGCTGATAGAGAACAAGACCTATGTGCAACCCAAGTATAAGATATGCCTGAAGGTTTCATCACAACCCGATGATGCTGGCGCATTTTCAAAAATTCCACCTAGGGTTTTGTTGATAGAGGACATAAGGTCCTACAGTCACTACAAGATTGCTGAAATGAGTTATCTAGAGATAGACCAAGCTTACAAGAAGCTGTGATGTAGAAGGAAACCTAAAAGATGAACATAAATATTTGCAAGTTAAAGGGATAACAAATGCCCTATATTTCCTAAGGGTTTACAAAACGGACTAGATTAGGTTAGTTTTGAACAGAATGCACAACTAGAAGTTGTGGCTAGATGAACCTAAGAAAATCACTAAGGATGTGTTACATGTTGTAACTAGTTACCCTATAACTGACAAGCCTAAGGCACACAAGTATCCCTCCAGGACAGAAGTTGAGAAAATCACAAAAGCTATGTGGGATAACAAAAGTCTCAAGGTAAACACCATCACCGACAAGGAACTGAGGTTCAGTGCATGTGTAATTGGCTACAATATCTTCCAGGCAAGAAGGCTAAACAACATTGCATCTAAAGCAGTAAGCATAGCCTACAACATAGTGAAAAAGGAATACAGATGGATCTATGTGAGATCCTGTTAAAAAAAATTGATGAGAACATGACAACAATCAGGTCTGCAAAGACTAACAGATGTAAGTTCGGTTCACTTATCATGTGTATATTCTTTTACTTTCAACAATACTTTCCTTCAATAGGAAAAGTAAAGTGGGATACAACAAAACTAGTCACTTTACATATTAGTGACCTTATCAAGTAATTAGGAGATAACCTTGATTCACTAATGACTACATACTTCCTTGAATTCAAGGAAAAGATAATGGAAAGAGTGAGGATCCCTGAGAAACTAATTGAAAAACATAGGGATGAGATATGTTTTATGGTAGATATAGATTTTACACACATAAAACTGGTTGTACCAAGGACAACTTGGTTAGCACCTCATGACTATGAAATTAACATAGATCAAGCAACCAATGCTATTTATGCATTGATAAATGAGCCACTTGACTGTAAACAACCAAGATTTGGGACATATGAAGAGGCCAAATCCAAGATAAAATTAGGCCTAGTAATCAAGAAAACTGTCAACAAAAAGAACAAAATGGTGAAGAATCTTGAAAAGATTATATCGGTTAATGAGGAGGAACACATAGAGGAAACCGATGAATACCGTACCATCAGTGAAGAACAACTTGAGCAGAAATCAGATTCTGAGGCAACTAAGTCTAATACACCTCCACCTCCTACAAAGAAACAGAGGACAAGGAGTCAAACAACAAAAAGATACTACACATCTGAAGAAAAGTCAAGTGAGGACCTACAAGAGGAAGCCAAAAATAAAGAAACAAACTGTGAAAGAAACACCTACAAAAGGAGGAAAATAATGGTTAGGACCAAAGCTTACATTGCAGATTCCAAAGAGGATGAGCCTGATGTCAGTAATAAAATTTTTCTCACTAGAAAAATTGATGAAATTGTTGAGTCAATTGCTACTACCGGTATAATGACTGATAGGAAAATTAGACAATGGGATAAACTTGAGTAAGAGGACCAAAACAAGATACAAGATGAAATAATCATGACAATGGTCAAGTTTAAATATGTACCAATAGAATTTATAGGCCACATACCCAAAGAGTTGGGTAACAGAATTTCACAACAATGGTCATACGCTCTACATAATGAAAAGGAAGTGAGGGAGAGGGTACTTGTCACACTTATTCCTCTCGAATCAAAGATGGAAGAAATCAAGGAAATAATGAAGAAGCACTCAAGTAAATTTGTAGCTAAGATTAGAGATTACAAAGTGCTAGAAGATAAGTTTATAGAGCTGGACAGCATGACCAAGGCCAAATGGAGACAACTCCTAGATCTACCTGCAAAGTCAACAAGTTGTGAGAATGAATTACTTCTCACCAACGCACCTCATGTAGAGGAGAAAGATAAGGCAAGTCCTAAGCACATTGCTTTGGACAATGTAGATAATGCTGAGCCAATTGACTTAGACAAAGTCATGGATGATCTTGACATTCAAGACATCACTCAGTATGATTCAGATAGAGATCCCTAGAAAGAAGATGATGTAATTTTCATATCTCTTAAGGATTAAATCAAGCAACAACAATTTGAGACCCAAGGAAACAAGGACATGGATGTTGGTGATGAAATATGATCAAACACTTCTATTATAAACATCACTGGACTGGACCCTGCCCATCAACTACAAAAAGATCAAGATGTCACTGCTCAACATGATCAAATTGATGAGTAGGACATGAATCAAGATGCATTATAGGTGAGCACTCAGGATAATATGTCAGTACTAATAAAGGCCATAAATCTGCTAGAAGGTAATGAAGAATCTAATGTAGGAGATTCAAGCATACCCGAGGACAAGGGTGATGTGGAGACAAAAGACACCACAGATGACACAAAGGATACAACTGCAGAACACGCTACAACCGATTATCAGAAAGACAAATCTACTGATCAAAGTAAAGAAGAAGCACAAAAAGTAGAAGAGGACAAGAAAAAGGAAAAGGGTGAAGAAGAAAAAATAGATGAGCATGAGAATAAATCAGAAGAGAAATCTGCAGAGACAACCAAGGTTGATGGAGAGACGTCTTCACCGAACCGATAGGTGAACCCCGAGAAGAAGACACAAGAAGCTTCATCTACAAAGCCTTCACTGAGTGCTTCAGAGAAGACAAATGAAATAGAAATGGTAGTTCATACATCTGGGTCCACACAAATCTAAAGGAAGAAGAAAAGAAAGAACAAGCATCCAATTACTCTGAATGAAATTATTGATATTCCAGTTTGTGATCCTAGGACATTGGATCCAAATGAATTGACAAAGTATGCAAGACTTTGGGAAAGGAAAGCAATTCAGGAAAAGTTGAGAAAAGCCACCAAAGAGGCAAAGGTACTTGAAGTTGCACAAGGAATACTTCAACAAATTGTACCTGATATAGACATTGATCAAATAGCCCCAATGCTTGACCAATTAGTGGTTCTCACTGATGCAATCACATCTCAGAAGATAGATGCTTTGAAGGCCATGGAAGAAAGACTTGAACAAAAGTATGAGTTCAAGTTAGCTAAGAAGATAAGCCAAGAAGTGGCATTTCAAAAGGTAAAGCTTTATGAACTGGTTAGCATAGTAGACCCAATAATTTCAGAAGCTATTACCTTGATACAAAAACTATGCACATTAGATCAACTCAAAAAGGAGTATACCAACAAGATAGCACAAATAGATGTTGATCTTCAAACAAGTGCACAAAGTCTCACGAACAGTGAAGAGGCAATCAAATTGCATAATGAGAAACTAAAGCAAGCCCAAAAGTTGAGACAAGACATTCAGATTGCAGAAACCAAGTTTAGAGATGAGGTAAATGAGCTCCAAGCTCAACTCTTACCGACACTCTCATTACTGTAGCAACATATGATAGAAACAAGAGCACTTATTGCCACCCTAGAAATGTCTATCCTAGACAACATTTATGATATGCATGCACGAATAGAGCTAGAGCACATGTCACTAGAACTCCTGAAAGAAAAATGGGAGAAAATGCTCGAAGATATCAAGAAAACCCATTCACATATTCTTGACACATTGTAATTTGTACATTTGTATCACATTTATGACAACTTATAAGTTGTACATTTTTGTCATGAGTATCAAATAAAGGGGGAAATGATATGTACAATCACAGTAAAAGAAGGGGGAAATAAAAAAAAAGGGGAAATGAAAGAAATAAATAATATGTATAGTATAGAGGCAAGTATACATGTACATATACTTATACTATACCGATGCATACAGTTATGGGGACTCATACAATGACAAGGATACATACATGGTATACATACTAAACACTTTAGTATTATGCACATATCAGTTTTTGATACTAATGTCAAAGGGGGAAATTGAAGACATTATATTTTTCCATTAGTATATACAACGGAAAAGCATGATCTACACAATCGGTTTACACTACACCGACAGACAGGGCACAACACTACCCGACGCCAAGGTTACTGAATACTGCCAAGTACAAAGTATCCCGACAAACACAATTCAGTGTTACTCGATGACAAAAAGACAAAGGAACCCGATGAGTAACCAACAGTGCAACCCGACGGAACAACAAAGAGAGGAACCTGACAGATGAAGGGAACTCGACAATTATTTCAATGAAAGAACACAAACAGACTTTTAGTTCAACCCGACGATCAAGAACCAACAGTCAGTTACATCTCGCAAAAAGTGGATCTGACTTTCCACGTCAGATAAAACACTGAAGTTCTATATTTCGCTTCTTGATTTGTTTTAAATCCATTATGTGCGGAGAAAAAAATGTAATTATTATTGTTTTAATTAGTTTAACTATTTTAAAATATGCAAACTAAAAGATCAAGGTCAAGTTGTATACCTTGGGTCTAGAGTTAACATTGTAATGCGTGATTCTAGAATAGGTCAAATACTTGTATAAATAGATGCTCAATCTATTGTGAACATGTTGTTGTTCAATGATGATTGTAGCTACTGAGAGCATCTAAGGATCAGACAAGAGAATTCATGCAGAAGGATAGAAAAGGAACAATTCAGTTTTAAGAATAGAACACAGGCTACCAACAAGAAGGAAAATGTATTAATCAATCACTATAGTTGATATTCATATTCTGAGAGCTTTAATGGATCTTTAATCAGAAATTATAGATTGCATATAATCAGGTCAAACATATTGTACTCATTCTAACAAGTGTAGTACACTTAAGAAATCCTTTCAAGGAAGGTGGACCTAATAGTCTTATTGTAAATCTCTTAACTGAGTGCACACTTCATTAGTGTTGCTAAAGCTCTTTGTAGAGTAGATATTAACAGATCTCCACCTTTATACTCCTAACAAGGTAGATCATCAGAAGTGATCAATTTTAAGCCTTTACTGACTCCCTTCCATTCTGTAGATAGTGAAGTTTTGTGGGTGCCATCCCCACCACATTTTTTACTTCCTAACAGGAGTTTTCTGTGATATCATATGTTGTGTTATGTGTCTATTATTTTCATGAATGTTTATATGAATGATTGCATACAATTAAGTTTATTCAAATTTATACTATATGCATAAGAAAGAACATAAAAAATGGTCGGTAATACAATAAAGATTGTTTACTAATGATGAAAGGTGAAAAGTGTTAAAAGTTTTAGAAGTACTGATTCACCCCTCCCCTCTCAGTACTACTTCCCATTAATCCTAACAAAAATATATTATTTTATGTATATTTTACAATCAACGTAGCATAGCGCTTCCTTTTAGTGTAAATTCTAGTATGCCTCCTTAATATTTCAATGTAAACTATTAAAATAATTTTTATGAGATTATTTTTCGAAAGATTATAAATTTTAAAATATGGATCATGGTTTAAAGAGGAAAAATAATATAATAATGTTATTTATTACGCTATTAATTTTAAGTGATTGCTTTTATTTATTATGCATATTTAATGATATTCAAATATTTAATTAATTAATTTATAAATAATTAAAATTTGCACTCAATTGAAGCTTTTGTTGTTGATATATTTAGAGAAAATATCTACATAGTGATCTCAAATTTCAACCCTTGATTGCAAAATTTAATATGGAGTCATTGATTTATAATTATTTCCTAAATGATTATGTCTATATATGACCATCAAGTGGTTAATTTTGAGGAAATAAATTTTTGATAACCATGGGGAAAACAATTGAATAATTGTGGGTGGCTACAAGAAGTTTAGACCCACTTTTGGACAAAAAGTGGAAGTGTTTTCCTTATTTTTCAAATTTGCTGTCAATTGATGTCAAAATTTGAGACACTTACAGATTGAATCTAAAAACCCTTCACTAATAGAAAATGTATTGCTCGAAATCTACTTTTTTAAATATGTAATTTATTTAAATATTACAAGGTAGAAATTATTTTTTAGTAAGCATGTCTAAAACTACTTTTCCAAAATGTCTCTTTAAGGACCATACCACACATGTGTATGACCACCATATTTTAACCTAAATAAATGAATTTTTGTGAATCCTTCTAGGGAAAGATACCTAAGACACCAAAGATTGATGAGAATATTTCTGCTTTTTTTTATTGAATATTTTTTTTTAATTAATCTTTAATTGTCTATAAAATATATTTTTGAAACCTCTGGTGTACGGCCACCATAATTTGATGAAAACTTCACATTTTTTTAAATTTTTTTATATCTTCAAGGAAATTCTATGTAGATTGATTTCATGTAAGTTATTTTTTAAAAAATGTAAAAACAAAAAAGTTAGTAAAGGTTTAGTAAACCTTACTATTTTAAGTTTACCTAGGTACAACTTTTGATTAATAAATAATGTAAAAATAGTAAAAATAGCCATATCACTATAAAATTTATATTTTTGAAATCTAGACAGTAAGAACTCTAATGGGTTTTCATTTCATCAAAAAAATTGATTAGGAAGACCCTCAAAAAATTACGGCAAGACAAAAATCTGGTATTCAAATACCTTAGCCATTATTTTGGAGGTCAAAGCATAGGCTTGGTCCCACCAAGCCTGTCCTGAACCAAAATCCAATGCAAAGGGTGGTCTTGTAAATTCAAATTTTAAAAAATGGGCACACATTTAAAGTCGTGTACCGATTTCTTAAATATAATAAATTGGCATGTGAAGATGCATTTCAATGGTGGGTACAGTAATATCCCATGAGGATTTTGTTTGTGTTAGTCATGTTGTTGGTACGTTGATCATGGGTGTTCCCCTTGATATTTCAAACAATGTGTCATTTTCTGATTCTATTGGCCCAGTGGGTCCTGTTTCTAAAATTTCTTCACTGGATGGTTCCAGGTTTTCTACTGGTGTATTAGTTGTTGTTGGTTCTACTGGCCTTGCTAATATTCCCTCTTCGACAGTTTCAGGTTTTGGGTGTGTCCAGGGTTCTATTTCTCTACTGGCTAAGCCTTTGTAGTGTGTTGGACCCTTATTGATTGCTGGGAATTCGGTTTTGGATTCCTTATGCTAGCAGGAGGATGCTGTTAAAGTGGAAGAAGGATGGAACACTGTTAAATGTAAAAATTCTAAAAGATCCTCGCCTTCTTTTGATATGACTCTCCAGTCTCATAAGAAGGGGACAAAGGGACAATCTTGATAATGATTTTTTCTCTGGACTACTGATTTTCAAAGTCTAATCTATGGCAGCAATCTTTTATGTGTTTCTTGGAGTTACTGGCCTTTTGTTCTGGCTGTTCTGTTGTGTTTTGGTAACTCTTAATGTTCTATCTTAAGTTTTTCTTTGTATAGGGTTTCAGGGCCCCTTCAAAACCTGCTTTTACATTAATAAAAAATAAGAGAATGGTGTTGTAGAAAGATTAAATAGAACCATTATGGAATGACCATGTAACCTGCTCTCAAATGCAAGACTAGGAAAATAGTTTTGGGCAGAAGCAATAAATACATCAGTATACCTGATTAACAAAGCACCATCCACTTGGCTTGAATTTGAAATTCTAGAATAAAAATGGTTAGGTAAGAAAATTCCTTATGATCATTTGTGTGTATTTTGATGTGAAGCTTTTGTTCATATTCCAAAAGAAAAATGAGCTAAACTTGACATGAAATATAAAAGGTGCATCTTCATTGGATAGAGAAGAAACACATGGTTACATGTTATGGGATAAAGTTGCTAAGTGTGTCACACAAAATAGTAATGTGATATTTAATGAAAAGACAATGCCAGGTTTCCAAGAAGAAGAAAAATAACCTAAGGAGCATATTCCATTAGAAGATATCACGAATGGTAGTGATATGTTTAAGCAAAAGGAGATCATAAACTTACCACAAACAATAGTTAAAATTCAAACACATGATCAACCACAAGATTTCCAAGATGATGATAAACATGTTCATCTGGCTAGTAATGCACAAAAGTTGATAGATTCTAGTTAGGACATCCACTAGAGCATGTAGGCCTTCAAATCGTTGTAAATATTTTATTTAGTTTTTATTTCTTTCTGATGAATCTAAATCTATTACATTGAAAGAAGCATGTGTAGATAAAGATAGCAATAAATGAATGGAAGCCATGAGATGAGATGGAATCTCTTATGAGAGATCACACGTGGGATTCAATACCCCTTCTACCCAATAGGAAAGTGTTGCAAAACAAGTGGGTGTATAGATTGAAGGAAGAAGTAGGTGGAAAGAAAATATTTAAAGCCATAGTAGTGGTCAAGGGATATGCTCAACAAAAAGGCATTGATTTTACAAAGATGTTTAGACCAGTTGTGAAAATAACCTCTATTAGAATAGTTTTGGGTTTAGTTCTTATTCACGATTTAGAGTTGGCACAACTTGATGTCAATACAACTTTTTTTCATGGTGACTTGGAAGAAGAGTTGTACATGAAGCAACCAAAAGGTATTGAGGAAAAAGGTAAAGAAGGACTAGTTTGCAAACTAAATTGCATTTTATATGGACTAAAAAATGCTCCGAGACAGTAGTATCAAAAAATTGATTCTTTCATGTCTGAACATAACTTTTTTAGATGTGAATCTGACCATTGTGTTTATTCTAAGCTCTGTGATAATGGAGAATTAGTATTACTATTACATTGTATGTTGACAATATGCTAGTTGCAGGATTTAGCATGGTTGTTAACAAGTTGAAACAACAATTATCTAAGAAATTTTCAATGAAGGATTTGGGTGTTGCAAAGAAAATCCTTGGAATGAAAATGATTAAAATGGAACTTATATTGTCATAGGAGAAATACATTGAAAAGGTACTAGAAAGGTTTAATATCAAGGATGCCAAGGCAATAAGGACAACTCTAGCAGAGAATTTCAAATTATCTTCTGAGATGTGTCCCAAGACACTTGAAGAAAAAGAATACATGGCAATAGTGCCATATTCATCTACAGTTAGAATTTTAATTTATGCTATGGTTTGTATAAGACCAGATATTGTCCAAGCTGTGAGAGTGGTCAGTAGATACATGAGTAATCCAAGAAAAAGTTATTGGCAAGCAATGAAATGGATTCTCAAATATTTAAAGGCGCATCAAACCATGTTTTGAGGTTTAGAGGTGAAGATGCACAATTGCATAGATTTGTTGATTCAGACATGGTTGAAGATTTAGATTGAAAAGGACCTACAATAGGGTACTTGTTCATATTGGCAGGAGCAATAGTTAGCTGGATTTCCAAGTTACCAAATGTAGTGGTTCTTTCCACTACTGAAGAGGAGTATATTGCAATGACAGAAGGAGCGAAGGAGATGTTGTGGTTGCAAAGGTTACTATCTGAATTGGGTAATATACAAAAGGAATTTCTATTATGTAAAATGATGGTAAAAGTGGCATTCTTTTGGCAAAAAAATGAAGCATTTCTTTCATGAATGAAGCACATAGAGTTTCAATATCACTATATTCGAAGTGTTCTTGATAAGGGTAAGCTTAAGTTGGAAAAGATACATATGAATTTGAATCGTACAGATGCATTTACAAAGGTTGTTTCAAAAGAGAAGTTGGAGTTTTGTAGAGCTTCTCTTGGATTGGTAAGCCTAGAAAGTAGGACATTTATTAAAGCCTGATTGTTCACAACATTATTTGAACTTAAAGTGGGAGATTATTAGGGTGTGAAGTCCCGTAAGATTTCTGTTATTTTCCCCCTTCTTTCTGTTCTAATGCAAACAAAACAGCTAGTTCCAACGTAAACAAAATTATGGTAATACCACATTATGCTAGCTTGGAAATACGTTGGAACAAATCTAGCATATGGTTGCATAGTCCATTATATATTGGACTGTTTGTAATGCAAAAGGGTGCTATGGTCAATAAAAAAAAATCTCCTACTTTCAGTGGACGTAGGCATATTGCCAAACCACATTAAATGCTTTGGTATAATCTTTGAAGTATAAGATGAACACTCAAATTGATATCAATTATTGATGAAGTGGTGTGAAAATATCTTACATTTTGTGGATTTGTTGTAGAATTGTCCATCCCTGAACGAAACAACGTCTCTGTGCATTATCCCTTGACCGCCTTCATTTTGGCCTGTAAACATTTTTACTTAATTCTCTGTGCAATGCAATTAACACAGAGAATCGAACGTAACCATGGGAGTCAAGAGAGGAAATTAGCGGGATCTACAAATTAAAAAATGTATAAACTTTAATGACAAGGATTCGTGTTTTCCTTTTGTCCATTTGCCTTGTTTTTACTGTAATTTTTCGTCACGGGAAGGCAAGAAAATGGTATAATTTATAAATTAGAGTCAGCGAATTTCACCGATCTGAGATGCGCCTGCCCTAGAAATCATGGAGGGATTTGATTTTAAGGGTGTTGAATTTTGGGTGATGGAGACGATGACATATATATATATATAAGTTTTAATAATTAAGTTTGACTATTGAATTGGATGATGTATAAAACGGGTTATATTCTTCTAATCTCATTTTCTATTGTTCATTGAAACAACTTTCGTTACATAAATTATTTAAATACTTTCAATCTACATAATTTATGCTCTTAAATATATATAAAATATCTTTACAGCAATGCTCAATAGAAAATATAGAGTTCTCTCTAGGTAGCTTAAATAGTTATTTCCTACAATGAAAAGATAAGGGTCGAGAAAAAACACATTCCCCTATATGAAATATGCAAGAATATCTTTAATCTAATGGTATTTATGAGAGATGTTTTTTTTTTGTATAATGTAATATAAATTTGTTATATATTTGACTAATTGAGTTCATTGTACTAGGAGATTTGCTTTTGTCATATCCTTAGAATTACTTGAACAATTAGGATAGGTTTAGAACATATTATCAAATAATTGTGCAAGGTGCTTAATATGCCCTTATTGATGTAGATGTTGATTCTAGTTAATGTCTTCTAACTTATGATGTTGTTCTGCATACTTAGAGTAATTGATATGATTTGATAAGATTGAATTTCTCAAATAAATAAAAATTTATCTTTTTATCCAATACCATGGAATGTAAATTGAACATTTTGCGTTAAATTCAAAAAGTAAATACTAAGGGGTTGGATGGCCCCTTTCAAAATATGAATTTAAATATTAATGGATAAAATCTTTAGTTAGGCCTCGTTTGTTTCACGGAATTGGGGTGGAATTGGGAGTGGCACTTCCCGTTTTTGCGAAATCCGACATTTGTTTCTCTAAATTGCAATTCCGAATTCGTCAAGCAAAACCGGGTTTAGACACCAAAATGAGTGGCATCATCTTCCCACTGAATAGGTGGAATTAGAAATCATATCCTGGTTTTGCGATAATAAGGTTTTGAGGCAAATTCCAATTCCCCAAGATGCATTCCGGGATTTCAAAACCTGGTTTTGTGATAATAAGGTTTTGAGTCAAATTCCAATTCCCCAAACAAACTGGGCCTTAAGGTCTTAAATCATGCTTAGAATTGTATCCATAGATTTGACTTAGGTTTTAAGAATGGGAATTTATAAATTAGATTAGATCATAACTGGGATTTGGGTAGTCAAGTTGTTTGGGGTAAATGACTTAGAGGGAATCTAAATCAAATGGATAAAAGTAAATTGTATGAAATTTTAAATGTTTGTATTTCTCACTACTGTATTTCTCACTACTTTGAACTGTACATGAAATACTATGCATCGTGCATACCAAAGTTATCAAGAAGTTGAAACATAAAAGAACGTAACAAATACTCATTGAAAGAATATATAATTTTGTAAGGTGGGAAAATAGGGTTCACTAGCTTGTATGGGAAAACTAGGAAGCTTAGGCCTATTTTTTCTTGCATTGGAAGGAAGATAATCAACTAGGCTCAAGATGGCTCAAGCACTAAGTGGATTTTGTGATCATTTTCTATTGTGGGGACTATAAATCTACAATTATGAATGAAGAATGCAAGATCTAGGGCCAAACATGATGAAAAGGTGGTTTTCTGCATGCATAGGGAGACTGGGAATTGACAGACAAATTTGTGAAGTAGATCTAGAAAACACAACTGTAACTAGCCTCCAATCTGAATTGAATTTGATTACTTCAAAAGTGGAATTAAAAAATGAAAAAGGGTAGAGAGAGATTCCTAATATATCATCTTTACAACATGCTCATCCATGAGGTTGTATGTAAAAAATAATTGATATTTAATTATAAAATCCCACTAATCAATAGTTGACAACACACTAATTTTTATCTTTATTAATTTTTATTCAAACATATATTTATCTCTCTCAAACTCCCTCTTGCTCCTCTCTCAATCACTTTCCAACCATATCTCTCTACCTCTTCCTACCACTATCTATTTATATCTTTATGTATACTCTCTACCTCCTATGCTCCCTATCCCCCTACATGTCTCTTTATTTCTACCTCTCTCCCTATCTCTTCCCTCCCTTTCTCTTCCCATACATATATCTCTCCCTCTTTCTCTTTTCATATATTTATTATGGCATATTATAAATTATTATCACTATTAACATTCATCAATTTGTAGGTTATAATATATTATTTCATGTATATTTTACTATCAACGTAGCATAGCACTTCCTTTTAGTGTAAGTGCTAGTATATCTCTTTTCTTAATATTTCAATGTAAACTATTAAAGTAAGTTTTATGAGATTATTTTTGGAAAGATAATGAATACTAAAATATGATCATGGTTTTAAGAGGAAAACTAAGATAATTTAATGTTATTTATTACGCTATTAATATTAAGTGATTGCTTATATTTATTATGCAAATTTGATGATATTTAAAAATTTAATTTATTTATTTATAGATACTTAATAATTACACTCAATTGAAGTATTTTGTTCATTTATTTAGAGAAAATATTTACATAGTGGTCTCAAATTGCAATTCTTGATTGAAACATTTAATTTGGAGTCGTTGATTTATAATTAATTTCTAAATGCTTGTGCCTATAGATGACCATCAAGTGGTTCACTTTAAGTAAATAAATTTTTGATAACTGTTGGGGAAAACAATTGAATAATTCTCAAAAAACTTCACAAGGTGGCAATAAGATGGAGGAGTCATCAAGCATTGGCAAGGGGATTTTGAATTCTTCAAAGGTGGGGATCAATGTTAAGTGAAGGGATGGAGGCAGGGGTCTTGTGATTATTGTAGAAGTTGATGGGGAGGAATTTTATCCCTCTACTGCCAACTAAATAGATTCTATCAAGCCTCTAGAGGTTGTGCTATCCCCTGGTGCTCATGCAAAGGACTTGGTTTTGTCACTAGTGTTGGAATGTGTTTCTATTCAATCAGTTGACATCAATGACAACCAAATAATAGATTCATCTGTTATGAAATCTATACCAATATTCATCAATGCAATACTTAGCATCAATAGATCAGTTATGCTAACACATCTCCCACAGGGTCCTCCAATCCACAATTAATTCCCATAAATTAGGGTCTCTCTTTATACTTGGCTCTTGCAGTCCTTGATTCTATTTTCTTCAACTCAGATGCAAATGAAGTCCTTATTTACATAATAGTTGTGTTTTCCTTGTTTTTATTTTTTGTTTTTTTTTTTTTTTTTTTAAAGAAAGTTCTGCCTAGGGGGTAGCACCCTTTTCATTACCATAAAAGAGAGATTACAAATTATTGTTGAGAAAAAAATAGACTTCTGGCCACCGGGCTCAGTTGTACAAATACATAATCCCATTACCGATGGACATCAACCTATCTACTACCCCTTCTGGGAACAGATCCTCATTCTCCTTAGAGAATGTTTCAAATTTTTCCAGGCTGTAATCTTCTACAATACGTTGTTTAAACAGAGACCATGCCTTGTTCATTTTATTCTTCTTTCTTTTTGCTTGCAGCCAAAAGTGTCCTACCATACAACCTTCCACCGGGTAGACTTTAATGTTGTCAAGGGAACATATCACTTCATGGTAAATACTATCCTCCACAATCCTTCGCGCAATACCGTTGGCTGCCAGGACATTCCCCACCACCTATATGACCGGCCGAAACAACTCTTCAATCAGGATACTATCATGCACATGCCTGGCCGACCAGAAATCTTCTCCCAGGATTACCACGATCGTGCCATGTTCTTGTTCATTAGCTTTCTTGAAGATGCGAGCGATTTGGCTCTCAGGCGCCTCTTCCATCTCTACCCCTTTAGAGAATGCACATTTAATGCCTAAATGCCTCGCCATTGTTCTTGGTTACTAAAGGATATCAGTCATGGAATAAATAGAAAGGAATCTATCTATCAAATTGGACAATTCTTGGGATTTACATTTTGATCTTGCAGAGTTCCTGTGTACTAGGAAGCCAAGAATCACAGGTTTATCACTACTTCCCCTGAAAGTGTCGTCATCAGTTGTATCATTATCCTATGCCTGATTTTGGTGTTACAACTTGCTCTATCATGATGATCATCTGTAGATCCTTTGGCAGAATATATTTATAATCAAATCCACAGTCTGATTTTGATTCAATCCTCAAATTAGCCAGATAATCCGCCGCTCTATTACCTTCCATATACACATGTTGTAGTTGGAAGCGCTGATTATTTTTAGATGTTCTTTGATTTTAGGTATCCATTTTACTAACCTCCACAAATGGAATTCTGATTTTGCGATGTTGTTCAAAACTACTTGGGAATCACCTTCTATTATAAGACTTGTTATACCATTGGAGACACACCTATTTATGCCCCTTTCCAATGCTAATATTTTTGCCATGTTGTTGGATGTGACTCCTATAAATCCTGCCAAAGCCCTGATCACTCCACCTTTAGCATTCTGGACAATGACTCCTATGCCACTTTTGCCCGGATTGCCCCTGCTAGCTCTGTCAAAGTTTAATTTCACCCAACCTTCTTGGGGCGTCTGCTAGACCACTTGCTACCTACTAACCTTTCTGTCCTTCAAGAGGTGATCCCCCATGAGCTTGAATGTCCACCGGGCCTCCATGTCTGAATCCCATTTTGATTGATATTTGAATTGTAGACCTTGGATACTTCTATTCATAACTTATTCTATAGCTGATCTGACTTTATTCATGAGGATTCTTGCTTCTATCGAAGTTTCCTCAAGAATTCTTCTGTTACACTCCTTCCATACATGCCACACTAGGAGGGATGGGCATATAATCCATAGTATTCCCCATTTAGAATGTCTCCTATTGACAGGCCAGGATGATAGGAAGTCTTTGAGTGATTCATTTCTAGCCACATTCCAATAAAGCGAGTCTAATAGCCAATCCCAACATGATCTGGAAAATGGGCACCAAAACAGTAGGTGATCAACTGTCTCTTCCTCCTGCATCCATAAGACACACCAATTAGGCCTTGCTATCCCAATTAGTTTTAGCCGGCTTCCCGTCAAAATCCTACCATGCAAGGCTATCCATAGGAAGGCTCCAGCCTTCGGTAGTGGCCATTTTCGCCAGTAGAGGATCGATGGCAAATGACAGTCCTTCTTTCCGAACCTTTGTAGTTCATACCCCAAGTTGACTTTGTAATCTCCTGATTTGGATGCACTCCAAATCAACTGATCTTCTACTTCCGATCGAAGCACTCTTCTACTTGACAAGAGATCAGACAACTTCTTTTGGTTAACTGAGTTGCCGCCCTCCACTTGTTTCAAGCCTATCATTGAAGAGGAATCATTAGGTCCGATTAAATAATCTGCCACCCTTAGACCCTTCGTTGCTTCCATTTGAGAGACCCAATTTTTATCTTCAAAGAATTCAATCAGAGGTTGATCCCCATTCCAAGAATCCCTCCAGAACCTAGTTCTATTGCCATCACCCACTTTCCATGTGAGGTTATCTGTGAGAAGATAGCGACTACTCCAGATAAATCTCTACATATGGGAACCTTTGGCTGAGTTGGCAACCGTTAGGATTCTGTCCAATTCAAGAATCTAAATATTTAGGGGCCATGACATTACACCATGTCTTATTTGGATATTTGTACATATTCCAAGCCAGTTTTGCTTCCATCACTTTATTTTGTAATCCCATTTTCCTCATACCAGTCCCTCCTTCCTCTTTGATCATACATGCCACGTCCCAATTGATAAGAGGAATCTTTTTGACCTCCTTCGAGCCTTCCCACATGAAATTTTTTAACATCCCGTCAAAAGAGGTTGCTTCTTTATTGGACATTTGATAGATCGACATGTAGTGGATGGGGATGGCTGAAAGCACAGATTTAATCATTTGGATTCTACCAGCCTGTGATAACCATTTGTTTTTCAAAGATCCCACTTTTTGGTGGCATTTATTCAAAACTTCCTCCCAAATTTTGGGATCCAATCTACCCGCATAAAGAGGAACACCAAGGTATATAATCGGGAAGTCACCTGTTATGAAGCCTAGCACCTCAGTGACTCTATTTCAAACATTTCTACTGGTATTCAAGAAATATACCAAAGACTTATGCTTGTTCATACTCTGTCCTGATCCTCTTTCATAGCTATCCAATACTCCTTTAACTACCTTGGCTTCCCTAACCGATGCTTCTCCAAAGAGAATCATATCATCTGTGAATTGGGAATGTAAAATCAGATACAGATTATCATGAATGGAGACTCCTCGCCATCGGCCCAATGAGGTTTGATATTTGATATTTATGCCCAATACTTCTTCCATCAATACAAACAGAAACGGAGACAGGGGATCACGTTGCCTTAACCCATTACTAACTTGAAAAAAGCCACATATTGAACCATTAACTAAAATTGAGAAGTGCACAGTAGACAGACATTGATAGATGCATCTGATCCACTTTTGGTCAAATCCAAACCGATGGAGGACTTCTATAAGAAAATACCATCTGACTTTATCATATACCTTATTGACATCTAATTTAACAATCATACCTAGAGACTTATCAATTTTTATAGAGTGAATGGATTCACCGACCAGAATGATACTATCCACGATTTCTCTGCCAGGAACAAAACCATGTTGTTTAGCTGAGATGAACCTACTAAGCATCGACTTCAGTCTATTTGCCAACACCTTGGAAATAATTTTGTATATCGAATTGCAGAGTGAAATCGACCTATAATCTTCCATTGACACACAGTCCTTCTTTTTGGGGACTAAGACAATGACTGTATTGTTGATTTCTCTAACGAATCTTCCTTTCCTCCTAAAATATTCTTCCACCTTGTAAATATCATCTCCCATAAAGCTCGAGCACTTTTGAAAAAACTTCAAAGACATCCCATCTAGACTTGGGACTTTATCAGGATGGTTGTTGAAGGTCGCCTTTTTGATCTCCTGAATGGAGAAAGGATGCATCAGCTCAGAATTGTCTGCCGATGAGACCACCTTAGGAATGAAATCCAACAAGGGTAGTGGTTCTATAGTCCTGTTGTCTATATACTCTATGAGTAAGGTTCTAAAATGATTAACCACTATTTCTTTAAATGACTCTGCTAACTTCTTGCCATAGACCCTGCTCATCTTGGATATGGTGAATACAATTTATGGATCTTCTTGATTTAACCGAGGCATGAAAGAATTTTTTATTTGAATCCCCTTCTCTGATCCAATTATCCCTAGATTTCTCTCTCTAAAACACTTCTTCTCCGAGGAGAATTTCTGCTAATTCACTTTTCAAAATATTCTCTTTAATAAAATCATCATTGGCCATACCAGCTGAAATGACTTGGATATTGAGTGATTCTAATTCCTCTTCTATTCTACTCTTCTCAACAAAAACATTCTTCAAATCATTCTTATTCCATTCTTTGATGTTTTCCTTCACCAATTTAAGCCTCTAAGAAAAATAGAAGCTTGGAGTACTTATATAAATGTTGTTGTCCTTCCACCAACTTTCCACCTTAGGGAGAAACTCCTTGTCTCTCCACCACATGCTTTGAAATCTAAAGCTTCCTCTTCTCCTTGTACTAGCTTCTTGAACACTAAGCTGCACTGGGTAATGATCGGATAAAGATATAGGAAGGATGTAATTATCCAAGTTAAATGCAGATTCTACCCAAAAGGGACCAACCAAAAATATTTCAAGTCTTTCTGAGATTATGGTGAATTTCTCCCTTCGATTGTTCCGTGTGTATATACCATTCGAAGGGACCACATCTGTCAATTGGTTATTGATCACAAACTCCCTAAAATCTTCCATGATTTGGTTGGACATCTGCAGGCCCCCCAATTTCTCTTCTAAATCCAATAAAGCATTAAAATCACCTGCTAGAATAGCTCTATTACTGTTAATATCCGATAACTTAGAAGTGATTTCCAACCAAACCTTCAACTTATCTACTATTTTGGTCAGACCATAGACATTAAAAATGGGAAAAACTACATTATTTTTTAGGCAGTTAACTATGCCAAACATCCAATTAGCTGATCTTTCCAATTCTATCATCTTGATGAGTTTGGGATTCCACAACGAACCGAGACCTCCCGCCGCTCCTCTGGCTTCGTGAAAACAACCTTACCATTTGTTACAGGAATGGAGAAAAATGAGGGCTTTATCTAAATTTAATTTAGTCTCTTGAATAAGAATAATGTTGCTCTCTGAATTACTTAACGCTCGTTTTACCAAGAATTTTTTGTTAGTGGCCGATAGACCCCTGACATTCCACGTTGAGATCTTCATCTCTCACCAAGGGAGGCGTCTACTCCCTTGGTTTTTCTTAAGAAATAAAAGACATTAATAATCCATTTTTCCTTGGACCTTTCTTCTCTCTTTTTCTTGTTGGTTCTCCTCCTCTTGCTACCTTTGGCCTTCCCAAGAATAACGTTAACTGTTTGGCTAATATTCCTCGGATCAACATTTTCCAGCCCGTCTAATAGGATAAAGTTCTCCTCTGAATATCTATCATATTCAATCTATGTGTCTGAATGAATTTGCTTCTTGATAGGAGACTCTGTCATATGGTTGGTATCCCTTGGATGTTGTTTCTCTCCCAATCCCAAGCAATCACCAAGGCTATTGGATACCTTTTCGATATTTGGAGTACACAGACTATGTTGCCTCCCTTGCTCTGTAGAAACGGTTTTTGTAACTATTTTTTAAGTTCCTCCCTTCTTGACCCAAACTTTTGCTGGTTTAACAATTATCGAACAAGCCTCCGAAATATGATCTTTGAATCCACATCTCAGACATCCTGGTCTTGGTGTTTCTATTTCTACTTGTTGCTTCCAAATGCAACTGCCAAATTTGAGATTGATGAAAGAAGGGATCTTCTTGATCGCCACAATCTTAGTCCTCGCATATAGATAAGAACCATTCTCTATGATCTCTTCATCTATTTCTAATAGTGTACCCAACAATCTTCCTATGCATTCCAGGCTCAGATCACCTGAGTATTCTATTGGAAGATTATATAATTTTGATCCAAACCGGATCCATATAAATTGCTAGGGGAACCATATCAAAGTTCACTTGCCAAGGTTGAAGATATAGGGGGATCGAATCACAAAACCAATTCTGTTGATTCAAAATGTCATTCCTGACAGCTTTGCTATTAAAAATCACAACGAAAAAACCTTTAGGGATGAATTTTAGAACAATATCTCGGCTCCATTTATTTGCCACCCAGACCCTAATTTGAGCCCTGGACAATCTTGCTCTGACAAATCTCCCTATAACCGCCATCTTGCTCCATAATTCAATGTCCAATTCTATATCTTATGGCAGATTGATGTCTAATGGCTCTCCTACGTCGCTGGATGAAACTGACTAGTTCGAACCCCCGATTCTAGTCTTGCGCCAACCAAAATTGTATCCTCCAACTATCTTCCTCCTCTACGACCGCCATCTCCCCCTCTCCGCCATTCGTCAATAGTTATTGTCTTCCTTGCTTGTTATAGGGTAATCTATTTAAAATTCATTCCATAAACTCCCAGCTTTTCCATTTCATCTACCCTTGTATTACCTTCTCTGTATATATGGTTAATCATTACGTTTTCAAATTCATCCATTAGGTTTAATGTTGAATCAAGTAGTGATTGGAATTTCCAGCTCATATTTGTCTTTTCTCTTATTGCATTTACCACAATGGTTGAATCTCCTTCAATTTCTATACTTTTCAAATTTAGTTCTAAGAAAATGGATAGTCTTGTTACTAGAGCCTTGAATTCTGCCACATTGTTTGTATCAATCTCCAAAGATTTTGAATATCTAGTAATAGTCTTGCCCTGGCATGAGTGAGTCACACAACCTGCTCCCAATGGACTCGGGTTCCCTCTAGACATTTTGTCAAAAATCATTTTAAACCATCCATTAATTGGAGGAGACCATTTGCAATTTTCTCTATTTTGTTTGCTAAGTTGACCCCATGTGCCAATAAATTAAGGAGTCTTTAGACCAAACCAGTTCTTAAACATGTTGTCATCGCATTAGGTATTAAATTTTGTTATGTTTCTCTAGGCATGAATTCTCAAGTTCATTATTTCCACTATGACTGCTTCAATTTTATTCATAAGCATTGCTTTCTCCATGGATTTCCCCCAGAATATTTTCCAATTTCTTTCCTTTCATAATTCCCAAATCATAATTGAAGGAGTAATATATGTCTTCTACATTAGTTAGCTCTTGACTCACATTAAGGGTTCTTGATGCCTTTTTTGATAAAGCCTCTACTTACTTAGTGAATCCACTCATAGGGAGATTCTTAGGCTCTCATCTAAATATTGGGGTTGTTCATAGTTTTCCATAAAAAGGATTGCATGTTGGTGATTAGTTTTACATGGCTATAATGTTGAATGGTTTCTTCCTACTCTCTGGTAAATTTTGAGCAAAAGATAAAGGGAAAAAAATGATTAAGTTGAATTTTGAATGAACATTTTGAGCTTGGCTTGGTTAACACTTCTATATTTTGGTCTCAAAATTTTATCTATGTTATATTGCTTCTTGTTTTAGCTAGAGTTTCTTTGTATTTCTTGTGATTTATTTTTAAAAAAATCACTTTCAAGTGGTTTTTCACCTTTAATAAGTGGTTTTTCACCTTTAATGATTTCAAACCTAACAATCTAGCAATCAATGTTGGTTTCATTGCTTTGGATGCAAAAGAGAATAGGCCCCCTTTAAAGATAGCCTAGAAACTTATTGAAGGCATTTCTTGAGTTGAGTCCTCAACCACCCACTTGATGGAATTTTCCACATTCTTAAATTTAATAATGCTAGTAAATGATTCAAAAGTTATACTTTAATTAGTTATTGTGTTGGATGCATCCACTTTAAAAAGCATGTTCCATGTGTTACCTAACAAAGCTTGTATACCTCATAGAATTGTGACTTAATGTTGTTGAAAACCTCACAAAAGTCCTTTTTTCTCTATTCACTTTGTTGAAGTAAATAAAAATAATGTTTTTCTCAAACACTGTCTTTGATATATTTATAACTCTTTGTTAATTTTCACCATTGATCCAGAGAATTTATATTCTTTGTAAATATAAATTCTCTAGATTTCAATCTGAATTAAATTTCTTGACCCCTTTTAAACTATATTTTTACCTCTTAGAGAATATTTATTTTTGTCGACCAAGAAAAAAAATTACTTGATCAACAGTTTAAACATAAACAAATATTTGAATTCGGTAGGTGATAAGTTAATTTGGTTTTCGAAAATCTGAAAATGGAAATTAACAAATATAACTGTAATCAAATGTTTTCCCAAGAATCCCGCAAAGCTAACTAATCGTAGACAATGTCCCCACCAGATCTCCACTGTACAAACAAATCTGTTAATTCCAGTTCAGGAAGTGATTAAATATTATATTTCTGGAAATTGTAAATGGAAAGTTCCAAAATTAATGGCGGACAATGTTATGAGAATTTCAGGGACATATTTTTTCCTTCTAATTTAGGTGATTTCAAGCTAATCACACTGGAGTTATTCAGGATTTTCCCTAATTAGGAGCGCAGATATTCCAGAAGAAAAGCATGATTTTAGTACTACAGTCTCTCCGTTGAAAGCGTTTCATCGGCGCCAGGAATGGCTACATGCGTCTGGAAATGTCCAGCTCACATCCTTGCCTTTACCGACTTGTTCTTCTTGCTTATATTTCTCCCAGTCGGAAATAGTATTTTTCAAATCAATAAGCTTGGCCTTCAAACCTTTGCAACAGTTGGCATGCATGGTACAGACCGAATTCAGATCATTCGTTCGTTGACAGTACCCGCCAAAATATTTAGTATCAAGGAATTCGACTTCAACTCCCCTGCTTCTCAACTCCTTCCATTTCACTATGTTCAACACATCTTGCTCATTTTTACCGGGATAATCTTTTTTGGATTGATACCAAAAATTGAAAAAATTGACAGTCTTTTCATTGGAGTGAACATACATGAATCCTCCATTAGGCAAATTGTTCAGGTCATCTGGTTTTCCTCTATAATAATCTGATGCTATTATGAAATCTGCTTTGGATGATAATTTTGTGAAAGGATCTCGAAACCACATAATATCAGCATCCTGCATAATAATATAAACCGAATTATTCTGATGATAAATCAGGGAATATGTATAAAATTTGCTGTGAAATTTTTACGAAACCCTTGACAAAACCTAAGGACTTATTTTACCGAGAAAAGGAAGTTATATCCTCGCTCCAAAACCTGTCCGAAGAAAAGAAGCCTTCTCCACATCATTTTCAAATAATCTTCACTCATGTAAAGCTTTTCCCCAGAGAAATCGACTCCCTCTGTCTTCATCAGATAACAATGCGGATGTATTTCCCGGCAGCGATTGAGCGCCTTCTCATCTACAGCGACAATCAACAATTTTTTCAACAACGCCTCTGTTCCGTTACCGATGTGGAAACTTTTCAGGAATAAATCCACCATGCTATTGTTCTGCGCCCACGCCGCATTTAGAGTCGTGATTATCACGGTTTTGTCCTCGTTTGCCGCTTTTGAAAGGCTTACGTTTAGCTCGTCGGTAACAACTGATGAATTAAAAGGCTGGAAAATTAACAGAGGAAACTGTAAATCAATTTAGGCCTCTGGATCACAAATTTTTAGCACAGTTTTTAATAGGTGTAAATAAAATTGCAGTAAGGGAGAGCTGTAATGAAAGAATGAATAACAAAAGTCTGTTGAAATTTGACAAGGTAATACTTCATGTTAAACATCAGTGATAGTTTGTGTGTTAAGAAATCTTATAAATTAACAAAGATTTCTCAAATACATCTATTTAAAACAGAGGAGAGAGAAATCTTACAAATTAGCCGAGATTTCTTGAAGAGCAGAGTGATATATCTAATAAAAGTATAATTTATATTGTAAAAGCTTTAAAATTGATGTCTTTTTAGATGCATTTAAAATATTTATGTCATTTCTAAAGATTTTTTCAAGAATCATTGTAAAAGCTTGAAAATTGATGTCTTTTTAGATGCATTTAAACTATTTATGTCATTTCTGAAGATTTTTTCAAGAATCATTGAATTTCTATTTCAATCTACTTATTTTTGAATATATATTTGTTTAGCGATCTACTATATTAAAGAAGTGGATTCCAGACAATTTTAGAAAAAAGCAGGGTTGAATTTCTGTAAATTATTTCTGAATGTGAAACATCAAATCAAAAACATTAGTTAATTCGAAAATAATCTTTTAAGCAGAAGATGAACTGTCAAATTCATATCAATTATTGACGAAATGAAGTGAAAAATATCTTACATGATCAGGATTCGTTGTAGAATGCTCCATCCCTGAGCGGAAGAGCGTCTGCATTGTGGAGAAAGAGGTAAGAAGAATGGGAGTGAAGGAAGCGTGGAGGTTTTCATCGGTGGCCAAGTACACAAATCCGACTACTGTTAGGCAAAGCAGGATTTCACGCACGCTCCTCACTACGCTGCGATTAGCCGCCTTCATGCTGGCCTGTAAATATTTTTACTTAATTCGACCAAAATATATCCTGAGAAGTTGTTCTCTGCGCAAAATTTAATATTTTGAAGGCACATCAGAAAGCCAGAGCTATGCATTAAAGGAAGTAAATCGTTAACCATGGGAGTCGAGAAAAGAGAGCGGGAGCTACAAATAGTAAGCCAGTAGGTCCACCCATGGAATTTAAAACCATTTAAACTTCACTGACAAGGATTCTTGTTTCCCTTTTATCCTTTTGCCTTGTTTTATTTCTGTAAATTTCTCATCCCAGGAAGACAAGAAAAAGGTATAATTTATATATTAAAGCAAGCAAATTATACCGATCTGAGATGCGCCTGCCTTAGAAAATATTGAGGGATTTGATATTAAAGAAGGGTGTTGAATACTCGCTCTTAGCAGGCCGTGACGTCACTTGGCCCTCCTAACAGGGAAATGCCTATTCCGGCATCAAAATGTGTCTGACATCAAAACGGTGTTTGACCAAATAATTAAATATTTAAATTTAATTATATAATTTAAAAAACTGTCTTATCAAACACCTTTTAATAGGCATATAGATATTTTGTTCTAGTGGAATCTTCATATACAAACCATCTTTGAAAAGATGGATGATTACATTCATTTTTTTTATACTATCGCACCTTAGTGTGCAATGGTAATGTTTTTTTAATTTGTTTTTGGGTTTTGTTATATTCTTTTATTGTCATTAATGGATAATTGTATTTTTAATAAGTAAATAAGTATAATTTATTTTGATGCAGTACAATATATTATAGTTCTTTTATGTTTGTTTCATATTAAATCTCTTTATATCTTTACCTCACGATATATCTCTATCTTCTATCTATTTTACTCCCATTCGTGTCTACAACTTCATACTTCTTCATTTATTTCTCCCTCTATCGATTCCCTATATATATATATATTATTAGGCTCCACTACCAATATGTTTTAGCCGATAGGCTATTTGTGGGAGCTTTGCTCCCTGAAAAGTAATTTGTCAGTCTCTCTAACTGTTTTTTTTTCCCGTAACTTGGATTGGATATGGATAAGATGTCTCAAGTTTATATTGCTATTTTTTCTTAATTTATTCCCTACATATCAACCAATACATTTAATCTTATCTCATATTTAGAATGAAAGTAGGATTTTAATATGTTTTTTCTATTTCTAAACTTTGAGACATTGTATTAGTTTTGTATGTGATATAGTTTTCGTTTATGGTTGTTTCAACTCAGTTGTCGTGTTGTAGCATATATTACCGTGCATGTAGAGCTCTTCATTGCTGAAAATCTTTTTGTTTTCTGTGGACATATTAGGAAAATAATTCCAAGCCATCTTTCCTTCTTTGCATGATCCACATTTTCCTGGCTGAATTGAAGAACTTCTATCTACAATGAGCTTTGAGGTTTTTCCTATTTCAAAGCATGTTTTGTTTGCATGTCCGTGCATGGTTTTTAATAAGACTAGCTAGTTGCGTACAGGGGATCTTTGCTACTTTGATGATAATGACAGTTTGTATATTGTTGATTGTTTGGAAGAGCTAATCAAGTACAATGCATTTCGGTAAATTTCTATCTTCTCTTTGAAACTTGCAGTCAATAATATAGTCTATATCTAATATTAAATGATACATGTGTAGGTTGTGTATAGGTTATCCCCACGAAACTCAACGCTCTCCTCTTATCACATCCTCATATTTTGGATGTTATCATCTTTATATTGGGATGTTACTCATGCATGGAAAATCTTCTTCTTTGTGGGCTTTGAGGCTTTTCATATTTCAATGCCTATTTTCTTTGCATGTCCTTGTTATGATATTTTTTGGAATGTTTGTTCCTAGCCTCCATCTCAATTAGAATAATAAAATAGTTTAAATGTTATATATGATAGCTATTTTTAGTATCTTTCTATAAAGAAAAAATATCTTCTCAAAAAACATATCTTTAATTTGATTTTAAATTTTAGTTAGGATAGTTATCTTTAGTAATTTTCTATAAATGAAAATGTTTTTTCTTTAAAAGAAAATAAATATATATTATAAATATAATATTGATATATACATATACATATTGTCTTTAGTTTTAGATCTTTTGAAAAAACATATCTTCAATTCAATTGTAAATGTTATTTTTTATAGTTATTTTTAGTAACTTTCTATAGAGTAAAATGTTTTTGACAAAACATATCTTTAATTTGATTTTAAATTTTAGTTAGCATAGTTATCTTTAGTAATTTTCTATAATGAAAAATATTTTTTCTTTAAAATAAAATAAATTACACACATTACTTAGTATTCATATTTTAAAAGATAATTTATATTTTTCAATGTAACTTTCTATAACTGAAGCACTTTTTAATATTACAAATTTATTGACTCTACTTTAATTAATAATTCATTATATTATTAAATTAATAAAAAAACTATCTTAAAAATAGAATATTAACATATTTTATTGAATTTCAAAATTATACTGCATAATATAATTGTGACATCATAGATATATTATCTTTATTTTAATTTTAGCTTATTAATAAAAATGAAACACTTTTCATTAAAAGAAAACTATTAAATTTTCAAGCACTTTTTAATATTAAATATTTATCGAGTACACATTAATTAGTTATTCATTACACTATTAAATTAATAAAAAACTATTTTAGAAATATAATATCAACATATTTTATTGAACTTCAAAATTATACTATCTAATATAATTGTGACCATAGAATTTTAGCCCTTGATGTGAGCAAATAAAAATGATGAAAAAACACTTGAAGCTATTATGTATGTAACCTGAAATTTTGAGTGCTTCCTCAAATCTTCGCTTTCTATAGTGGTAACAATACCCAAAATGGCATGTGGTAATCATGTACATAAAAATAAAATAAAATAATTTATTGTAAGGTTTTCAACAATCAAAATGGAATCAAATCTCCTATCGGCTCAATGTTGCATGCACAAAAGCATGCCAGTGCTAGTCTTAATTATCTTTTTTTGTATGCATTTATGTAGTACATGATTATTAGGCTCCACTACCAATATATTCTTAATTGTTGTAAGAATTCTAATTAAATAAAATTAAATGTTTAATTTTTTAATAAAAGCCAATATGTTTGAAGAATTTTTTAGTTCAATTATGTATAATATTTGATTAAATTAAAAAATTATATATAAATTTATTTTTAATGTATGGTTATGTGTACAAATATTTTACAAAATATAATTATAAATATAAATGTAAATATCTTCAATTTTAAATTTATTTAATATTGTTTTCAAACATTTACGTTATTAAATAAAAATTATTATAATTTTAATTTCAAAATAATATAAGTTATAAAAAAAATTACTCTATAATCAAACTATAATGTAAAACAATAAACAATACCAAAGCCTATTTGCACAATATAAATTAAAAGGAAATAAAAGTGTTAGCTACAATATTGTCAGCAGAGCGTAACGTGGTAAATATCATAGATTTAAAAACAACATTTTAATCACTATTTTCATCTTCTGTAATGTGCGAATACCTACTAATACAACAAACAAGTTAATGGGGTAATTTTTCTCTGCTTCGCTATAAGGTTTCTGTCCTCCCTTAAAATCGTCTCCTACTACAAATGTGAAGAGGACGACATATATTCGGTGAACCAGCTGGCACATTAATATTTATTTTTATTTTAACAATCAAGTTTCATTATGGAAGTTGATGATTTTTTTAAAATAATCCTACTCATCTAATTTCACTTTTTAATTGTTCAATAATTTTTTTATTAAATATATTATTTAAATACTTTCAATCTATATAATTCACATTCTTAAATATATATGAAATATCTTTATAACATAAAAATATCGAGTAACACATATAGATTCTCCTTGGTTGTCTTCTATCGATTACTTCCTACATTGAAAAAGCAAGATCCCAAAAACACATGTTCCACAATATTGATGGCTTGTAATGAATAAGTAATGTTTTGCAATATGTAGGGAATTTCTTGCAATTTATAATTTTATCCTTCACTTAGTGGTATTTAAGGGAGATGTTTAGTTGAAGATGTAATATAACTTTATCATAATTTTGACGAATAACTTTAAATAATTTTACTAGGCTTAATATTAGAATTAAAATTTGAGTGAAGGATAAAGAAAAGTATTGATTAAGTTAAATTTTTTATGAAGGTTTTGAGCTTTGCAAGGGATTTGAACATATTTGCCTTATTTCAATAGAATTTTATTTTTAAATAGATATCTAATTGCTTTTTTATTGTAATTTCTAGAATCACTATGGAGCAAATGACCTTTATCCGAGAGATTTAGATAATGATATAGTGATTTAAGAGTCTTCCTTTGATAATATTCAACTTTTAGTGGACTCTTACGAATCTTGAGTTGTTGGATGGACTAACTTAGATGTTTTAGTCTTGTATAGAATATATCCAATGAGTTATGATCAATACATGTGGATATTGTGCATTTGGGCTTAATGTGGATGTTTTATTTATTCTTATGCAATATTCTATATCCAAATACATGTTCTAGCATAGGATATGATATATGAATGTAGATGTTTTTTTTAAGTTAAATCAATATAATATGTGATGAAATACTAGAATTCTATAATGTGTTATATTGATTGACATGTATTTTAGGGATTTAAAGTAAGGAGAGAGCTCAAATGCAAGGAATGGAGTGCAAGATAAGAGTAAACTGATTATGTTAGGCCCAATTTATTCAAATAGTAGTAAATTTAGATATCTTTAAATATATCTTGTAATCCAAGATAACTACGCGTGTGTGCAATTCTAATGTGTAAATATTTCAACCTTACAATTAATATCTCAAGTTATCTTTATTAGTTTCTATAATACAAGAAAGTAGAAGTGATGATGAGATTCACTTGGATGGATTAAAAAACTAGGAATCTCACCCCTATATTCCCTCATACATTAGAAGAAATATGATTCACTAGGCCCAAGGAAAATCAAGCACTAGGTGGATGTAGTGATCCTTCACTTGAGTGAAAAATAACTATGTTAAGAAGAATGAAAAATGCAAGATCTAGCACAACCATGAAAAGATAGATGATTTTCTATGTACATAGGAAGATAGTAGACAGAGAATCTCATTTTAGAACTGGATCCGGAAAACCAAGATAGACTGACCAGTGATCTAATTTTCCATCCACAATGATAGGTCAGGGGCAAGCAGGAGGTCAAAAGAGACTTGAGTCACCTTAGAGCCTACAACTTTTGATGAAAAATTGCTAATCTATAACTCTCTTTCATATCTTCATCTAGCCTCTTTCGTAGTTGTGCCACCTATCTCTTAAACATAGAAAAATGGGAAAATGTTTATGGAAAGGGTTTTGCCTAAGTCAAACCCTTATTGAGGTATTATCCTTGAAATTGAAATTGAAATTCTTGAAAGGGAAGCATGCTAATATGTAGCATATGATTGATAAGATTCTTATACCTTAAGAAACCATCGTAGTATTGAATTGTTCATGAAGATGATTTAAATTATCCTTGATGTTGTCTTGACATTGGATCTACAATAAAAAAGAGTACAAATACCTCCATACATACTTAGATATAAACATTACTCTTTGTCTTTCATGCTTAATTCTTGATGGCTTCTTATTTGCTTAAATTCCCTTGATTACTCTTTGAATGCTTTGGATTTGAAATGCTTGTCAATGGATATCTTAGGATTTGAAGGGATTGATTTCCAAAATCAGGGAGGTATCCTTGCCTTTATACCTCACCTAGTCATTTTGAAACTCAAAACTTGAAGGACACTAAAGGAGATTTAAGGATCTCTCTAAAATCAAAAGTCATATATCCAATTCAAATTTTGCGGCCCTTTTTGGGTATGGAATGAATTCTAGGTCAGGGGTGAGTAGACTCACCCCATACCCACCCAATTGCCATATCCTAGTCAATTTGGGCTTAGATTTAGGCTAGGGTTCAATTTTGATACGAGAATCCAAAAATGTGTTAAAAATCAATTTTGATACGAGAATCCAAAACTGTGTAAAAAATCAATGTTGGATCAAGCGTGAAGTGCAGGGAATCCTTCGCCACTAAAATGGGGCCTAACTATCGACCAAAATTATACAAGGATACAATTTGGGACACTACATTTAGCCTTCATTTTAGTGGGATTATGAATCTTCTTCTTACATGTGATAAAGTAGATCAAAGTATAGGAAGGAAATCTTATCAAGATAAAAGAGATAAGGAAAAATCCAAGGCCCCAAGTTACTCAGGTCCTTATTTTCCTAAAACCAAGACAAAGGAACATTCATATGAGAGAGAGAGAGAAGAAAAGATGTGACCGTACTTGCCTAGTAAGGTTAAACTTACTATGGGTCATAGAGAGAGAGAGAGAGAGTTGATGGTCTAGCAAGTTGTGTTATTATAGTCAACTCGTCTCAAAGGATAACCAAGCATAGCATTGTATGCAAGGAAATCTTGCTGAATTAAATCATTGCAAAAGGAAATCTACCAAGAAAATAATGAAAAATGTTCTCTAAGGAAAAAACTCTCTCCAAACATGTAATGACCCACCAAGGAACCCTTGGAAAATTAGGGTCAAATATGCATTGGGTATGTGCAAGAAGATGAGGGGCCAAAAAGTGGCGAAGTGAAAAAAATCCACTTTTCACTCATCCAAAAGCGCATGAAAATGTTTGTAAACTATTTAGTAGGCCTTGGTGTCAGTACAGCTGGGCAAACCTGACACGAAAGCACAAGTCTAATCGGGTACCCGATATTTTTGGGTACCCGAAAATGATGGTAGAATTTTGATTTTTAAATTTTCCCTCCCCTTTCTCCCTCTTAATTTTTTTCCGTCCCCTTTCTCCCTCCTAATTTTCATTCCCATTTCTTCCTCCTTCATATGATATATTATATATCAAAAATTATATATTAGATTATGTATTATATATATTAAATATTATATAATATCTATTATATATTAAATATTATATAATATATATTTTACATTAAATATTAT
>MU224900.1:78886-91001 GCA_018584345.1 Thuja plicata
CCCCTTAGGTCCCTCTGTAACCCCCAGGGACACATTAGAACACTCAAGTGTGTCCCAAGGGGTCGTAAGACCCTTTGGGACACACTTGAGTGTTGAAATGTGTCGAAAGGTGTCATGGGGACTTCCTAGGGGTCCTAACGCATGAGAAGGTATACTAGGAACCCTTACGTCCTTCTGTGACCCTCGGGACATATTAGAACACTTAATTGTGTCTGAAGGGGTCGTACAAACCCTTGCGACACACTTGAGTGTTTAAATATGTTGAAAGGGGTCATGGGACTTCCTAGGGGTCCTAACACATGAGAATGTGTTTTAGGACCACTTAGGACCCTCTTTGACCCCCAAGGACACATTGGAACACTCAAGTGTGTCCTAAAGGTTCCTACAACCCCTTGGGACACACTTGAGTGTTCCAATGTGTCCCTTGGGGTCAAAGAGGGATTTCCTAGGGGTCCTAATATATAAGGTGTACTATGACCCCTTAGGCCTCTCTTTGACCCTTAGAGACACATTGGAACACTCAAGTGTGTCCCAAGGGGTCCTACAATACCTTGTATCACACTTGAGTGTTCTAATGTGTCCCTGGGGGTTAAAGAGGAACTTCCTAGGGGTCCTAACGCGTACCCCTTAGGTCCCTCTTTGACCCCCAGGGACACATTGGAACACTCAAGTGTGTACAAAGGGGTTGTATGACTTCCTGNGGGGGTCAAAGATGGACTTCCTAAGGGTCCTAACATGTGAGAAGGTGTACTAGGACCCCTTAGGACCCTCTGTGACCTCCAGGGACACATTAGAACACTCAAGTGTGTCCCAAGGGGTCCTACTTCCTCTTGGGACACACTTGAGTGTTCCAATATGTCAAAAGGGGTCACGGGGTCTTCCTCAGGGTCCTAACACATAAGAAGGTGTACTAGGACCCCTTAGGACCCTCTTTGACCCCTGGGGACATATTAAAACACTCAAGTGTGTCCCAAGGAGTCCTACAACCTCTTGGGACACACTTGAGCGTTCCAATGTGTCAAAAGGGGTCATCGGGACTTCATAGGGGTCCTAATATGTGAGAAGGTTATATCTTCTTAAAATGGAAGAACTTCCATTTTGGTAGGTTTAGCACCCTCATTTAGTGCATTTACATGATAGATTTGCATTTAGGATGCATCTGTATTTAGAATTAGGGTTAGTATTCTGAGGATTCTCCTGTATTTCCTTCTTTGTGGCTCTATTTTCTAGGTAGGACCTATGTATTGGTCATCCTAGCCTTCATCACAACTCTTCTAGGCCCATGTACCCGTTTCCAGCATTCTATTCGATTTTCCCATCATCCTATGTCCTTGACCCACTTGGTAACTTCACTAGCATTATTTGTTGATCGGCTTGAAACCTCAGGTCAGGGTCGAGGTCGACCTTGACCTAGGTCAGGGTTAAGGTTGACCTTGACCTGTGTCAGGTTTTATTGGTTCCCACTTTCAAATTTGGATCATATCGGGGCCCTAAATCTAAAATTGGCCCTCAGATCTGAATGCGGAAGGGTTTTCATTCAAAATTTAATTAATAAGTCTCCTCCTTGGTTGGTTATTGTGATTGGACCATGATTTGAGGTGAAATTTAAATTAAGGGCCCTCACATTGCCCTAGGAGGCTTACCTTGAAATCTCTATATAAGCACTCTCTTTTGCCTTCATTTGGGGAGGAAATAATTACACGATTGACACAATCATGGCATGATGATGATGATGATGATGATGATGATGCAAGAAAGAATTTAGTGGATAAGTTATTGTGGACATTCATTGGAGCAAGAAAGAGTTCTTCCATCCTTCCTTCTTCTTTGATCTACCATTTTCAACATTCAAGCATTCAAATGATACAATCATGGGGTAGTAACTACAGATTGTGAGTTTGGTAAGAGTACTTCATCCTTGGGGGCTTGGTATGCTTTCTTTATCATATTCAAATCTATGCATTGCTCTCTCATTATAATTCATGCTAGGATTTCAATCTAGAGGATTAGATCTTGGCATTGCACATTCAAAGCTCTTCCTAAGAGCAACATACACACATATTTTATTATATACGGCTATTCGTGGAGGTGGAAACCACCAAATCGGGGGTTTGACTAAGGCAAAACCCTATATAGTCACCCCAAAACACCATTTTTAGATATCTACAATCATTTTTTTAGGATTTGTAGAGCAAATTTGGATACCCTTTTCGACAAACTTTTGGGATCTGCGAATAGAATTTCTGTCAAAGCAGTGCAGGTCGAGGTCGACATAAAGGGGTGCAATTACGCCCCCGTATTTGGGTCAAGGTCAACCTTTCTCAAAAAAGAAAAATATTTTTGGGTTTTCTCTGTCTCTATGTTTCTATTCCAGATCTGGTTGCAGAATTTCCAAAAACTTGACACGGACACCAGAAAACAAGCTTTTCCAGATCTGCTATATTATGAGGTATGTATTTTATTCCATTATTCTTTGCAAACATTTCCAGATTTACATTATTTATTATAAAAATTAAATTTAAGTGGTTAATAGAGGCATAGGGTATCTTTTATGTGCAAATCTTCATTGTTCAAAACCCTATCTAAAGATCTCTATTTTTACACCTTACATTTTGGTGAACCCACGACAGACAACTCTTCTTTTTTAGTTTTAGATTTGTATTTTATGTTATGTCTTACATGCATATAAAATTAGATTTATTTTATTCTCTTGCATTTATATTTCAAAAAATAAAAATCACAAATTTCTTTGGAAATACAAAAAAAAAACATTTACATTTTTCATGCTTGTAGTGCTACTTTGTGTTCAACATGTATGATTTTTGTTTTGAATACTTTGATGAGGATTTTATTTCAAAAGAGGATAGATCCCCTAATGAGGTACATAGTAGTGAGGATGACAATTATTTGAATACGGTCTCCATTGATCCTATTCCTATTTCATCCTCCTCCACAACCTCTTCAATTGACCTTAACCATAGGGTGTGTGCATGGTTACCTTCATGTTCCACTATTTGAAACATTGATGTACCTATAATTTTATATCCTAAACCTTTGTTGATGGTAAAAGGATGTCCTCGAATAACAATTAAGGGTAAACCTAGAGATCCTTTGGATTTCTTTGACAACACGGATTTCATTTCACATGCTTATCACACAGAGAATAATCCTCAGTCTATTGTTCCAGCTTCTTTACCTCCTTCTCAACCTATGCTTCCTCAAGAACCTAAGTTTCCATCTCCCTTTAAGGAGTATGACTTAGTTGAATAGTTACATGCTACTCCTGCAAAGATATCTTTATGGGAATTGCTTCAAACTTCTCTGACATATCATGAGGCATTGCAAAAGGCTTTATCTACCCTTCCTACTTCACCTCCTATCCTAGATAATATTAATTCCTTTTTGGAATGAATGAATTTTATGCCTTATGTACCTTCTATTATATTTATCGATGATGATTTACCTTCTCTTGAGGTGTATAATCAATATGATGCTCTTTTGGTTGTTGTTTCTATTAATCAGAATATCATTCACAGAACATTAATTGACAATGGATCTGGGCTTAATGTTTGTAGCATAGATATGCCTAAAGCAATTAAGGCTGATCTTACAACTATTCAACCTGATAATGTCCCTATTCATTGCCTTGATAATATTGCAAAGAGAACTTTGGGCATTATTACGCTACTTGTTAAAGTTGGTCCGGTTATTATCAATACACCTATTCATGTTATGCATGGACCTCTCAATTATAACCTTATTTTAGGAAGACCTTGGTTACATACTATGCATTCAATTCCTTCTACTCTTAATCACAAGGTGAGGTTCATTTATAAAAATTTGATGTATACGCTACATGAGGATGATGCATCAAATCCTTGCTTAAATGTGGAATATGCTAAAGTTTTTGAACCTCTCCAACCAAGTAAAGAATGTGCAAGGCCACCTGAGATTAAAAAAACTAAAGCTCCATCTTGTTCTTTGACTGGGGATGATTGGGGAACGTTGGACTTCAATTCTTCTTTTATTGGAGAATATAAAGTTTCTGATTTGGAATTCATGAAACAACAAAGTGGGTTTGAAAAACAAGTTTTTACTCCTTCCCCACTTTCTGCAGAATTAAAAAGTAACTTTGTTGCTGCCTCAATGGACAAAACAATTGAAACAATAAAACCTGATTGGTATGACATTGTGACATATGCAACTCCTTTGACTCAATCTGATATGGCTGATAGATATGGTTCTGGTTATCATCTGCTCAAGAAATTAGGATTTAATGGGAAAGGATGTGGTAAGTATGAACAAGGTATACAAGTACCTTTAGAAAACAAAATTTATGATTATACATATGGATTGGGGTTCAATCCTTACAAAAAACCATCATCTTTTCCTCTCAATGTTAATCATATCTTTGGTGGAAATTTTAAGTTGGTTAACCCGCTCCTCCTTGACATGGATCAAAAACCTATCTTGGGTGTTTTCCCCGAAGATGAGGCCTTAGCGGGTTTTTTAGGAGCTTATGAGGATCTACCTATGTTTCATCGCAAAAGAAGGAAGTTGTATTGTCTAAACACAAAATCTTATTTTGGAGAACATGATGAACATGATATTTCTCCTTAACTAATGGATTCTTTGATACAAAGTAATTTGCTAATAACTGAGACTATTGAGGTTCAAGTGGATGAAAATGACTTTGAAAAAATGATAAAAATTAGGAAATGTTTGAATCAAGATGAACACGATTAGTTGGTTTCCCTTTTACTTGAGTATAAGGATATTTTTTCTTGGACATATTCGGATATTCCTGGTATAGATTCTAAGATTGTTACTCACAATATTGTTCTCAAACCAAATGCTAAACTTGTGAAGAAAAAAATCTGAAAGATGAATCCAGGAATTGCCTTATTAGTCAAAGTTGAAATTTAAAAATTATTGGGTGTTGGATTCGTCCTCTCTATTGATTACTCAGATTGGATTTCAAACATTGTGCTAATTTCAAAAGGCGAAAATAAGATAAGAATGTGTACTGACTTTCAAGATTTAAATAAGGCATCCTTAAAAGATGATTTTTCGTTACCTAACATTGATATGATTGTGGATTCAACAATGGGTCATGATCTATTATCTTTTATGGATGGAATTTTGGGCTATAATCAAATCTTTATTCCTCCCGAAGATCAACTTAAGACCACATTTATAACACCTTGGGGAACATTTTGTTGGGTCATGATTCCTTTTGGATTAATAAATGCGGGAGAAAATTATCAGTGAGTCATGAATTTGATTTTTTATGATTACATTCATAAGATTCTTGAGGATTACGTGGATGATATATTGGAAAACTCTATACAAAGAGGAGATTATGTTAGTGTTAATCTCTAAGTTATGTTGATGATTAGTGACCAACACTTAGTCATTCACGTAGGTAGTTTTAGTTGGCTATCACTATGGCCGAGCTAAAACTATGCAAGGCCGAGCAACATTGCCGACCAGTTTTCAGTTTGCCTAGTTACATTTCTGAGCTGAGTTACATTGCCGAGCCGAGAAGGATACAAAGATGTTAAGTTCCAAGCGACAGACAGTCAAGTGCTGAGCAAGACAGTTTTTGTATACATGTCTGGAATGATACAAAATTAGAGGATAACTGATCTGGCTGACTTGTATAAGCTTTTTGGGCCGACTTATGTATGCATTTAATATTCTTATACGGATTTAGTTATGCATTTAATTGTTTTATCCTATGCATGAACATTAATTTTAATACCATCAAGGTATGGGTATTAGATCTTTATTGTTGATCTAGATCTCGCTATGAGACTTGAACAGATATATTAGATTGCTTCTAAACCCTATTTTGTAAGTGTGAGTAAGGAGAGTAGACAAAGTGTGGTGACTGCATTTTGAAGTAAATGCACAGAGGGTTATTTTGTTAAGAAGCAGAGATCAAGCAGATTGACAACACAGTGAGTAGCAGAGTAAAGTTATATCAGATTATGAGATCATAGAAGGTACTGGAAAGAGGAGATCCGTCATCAACATTAGAGTGCATAACAAAGGATCAATACTTGAGACATTCTAATCATTGTATCAGGTGAAAATATCTTAATAGAGTGGTTCTAGAAGACCTTTCTTTATCTCCTAACAGGGTGCTTACTTTATTGTAAGTTGAAATCCTTTAACTGGGTAGATTGTAATGATCTTTAGCTCTTGACCGGGTAGACCTTTAACAGGGTAGATTACATTTTGTAATCAAAATTTGTAGCCTTAACAGGCACACTTTATTACTACAGTAGTGGAGAATTTTGTGGGTGTCATCCCCACCCCAGTTTTACCTATTTGGGTTTCTGGGTTACCAAGTTATTATGTTATGTGTTATTTATTTCATTATGTAGATGCTATCTGAGATTACATTAGATTCATATATGTATGAATGTGGATCAGTTTGTTTTAAGTGTTTAAATTTGAAGATCTGATTCATGCCCCCCTCTCAGTATCTTACTTTCCCATTATTGTATTTCCAACAATTGGTATCAGAGCTCAGTTCTCTTAAAATGTTATAATCAGCTTGAGAATATAGATCTTGAGATGGAGATCTACAAGATGGGTAAAGTCATTGACAATCAAAAGATTGATATTTAGCTAGCACTACAACAACTTGAGACTGCTAGACAGGAATTAAAGAAGTCCTTCTCTATAAGGAAAGGTTTGGCCAAACAAATGAATGACACTCATTATCAGGAAGAGGACACCACAAATATATTTTAGAATGGAGATTCTACTGAGAGCGATGCAGCAATAGCAGATCTATTGGAAAAGAACAGTGCACTATGTGAAGAAGTCAAAAACCTAAAAAAGGAACAAGAAGCCCAATCAATAAGAATGTGTGAAGTTGTTGAACAGAAAAAGAAAGCCGAAGATGAAAAGGCTATGGCAGAAGAAGACAAGAGAATGATGACTGCCAGACTTGATGAAAGAACACATGATGTAAAAACAATGACAGTCAATCAAGTAGACATGGCAAATCAGCTACTACTTATGAATCAGGAGATCATCAGGAAGACTTGGAGATTGTTAATCTTATATTTGAGAACAGTCAATTGAAAGATGAATTGAGATCTAAGAAAGAGATTAATAATAGAGTGAATGATCTGACTGCTTCTATGAGTGAACAACTGGTGGAAGCATCAAGAAGACCTAAAGATTCTTCTAGATTAGGTCACACTGAACAACATACAACCACTGAAGATGGAGAATCATCTAAGACAGGTGAAAGAAGGCATGCAAAGCCGAGAAATAACAAACCTATTTGCTACCACTGTGGGAAACCAGGTCATACAACAAACATCACGCACGTGAATGTAAGACAAAGGCAAGAAAAGCACCTAGACTCAATGGTAATTTCTATAACTGTCACAAATATGGTCATAGAGCTCAAGATTGTAGATCTAAAGGTAAACAACTGTGGACATCAAAGGTACAAGAGAAATCACCAAGAAAAGGAAATACTCACAATTGGGACTACAACACATGGCATAGTTGTCATTAATATGGTGAGTATGGACATGTTCCAGAAAACTACATAAGGACACATTTCAGAGGAAAATCTAAAAGTTGGATGAATGGAAGCCTAGTTTGTCACAGTTGTCTGAAAATTGGTCATACAAGGAAAGATTGCAAGACTAGGGTACCTTCTCCTACTGTTGAGCAAATAAGGGAACATATGAACAAGACATGGGTTAAGAAGTCTAAACCATGCAGCAGTGAAGCTCATGAAGCCGAGGTCACCCAATCCAATGGATCAGGTGATCACATCATCTTCAACTAAGAAAAAGAGGTATGTAAGGAACTGTATCTAAAACTCTTATCTTACATCAGTTCCTAACATGAAATATACAAAAGTCCATATTTTCATATGTTAAGATGCACCAGGACATATTTTGAAGACAAATGCCGAGATGAGCTAATTGCACTATAGGTGCCGAGTACTATTCATGGACACTAAATCCGAGTTCTTTAGTGAATGCCGAGTTTTGTTGGCCGAGTAAAATTTTATGAAGGCCGTGTTTAGTAAGCTTAGTGGGATGCAAGTTGTGTTAAAGCCGAGGACAGCTGGCTTGAACTAACTCAACGGGCAAAACATTCATTGCTTACCTACCTTGACCTTTCAAAGTCTATAAAGGATGAACAGTTGAAAATTCATTTTTACCTTGTGATTTTTACTGTTTACGAAGCGATTGAAGTAATTTGTAGAATTAACCTTAATGAAGTTAGCTACGAAGATTTCATCAGCGTGCCGTCGGCAATCCTAAGGTGAACAGTGTGAAGAGCTACTTGCCAAGGTACTTTGTTTCTCATCTTTTCAAACCCTAATTTCAAGATTATGGTTGCAAGTTCTTCTGCACCAGCTAAGAGTATGGAGGCAAAACCACAACAAATTCAGTTAGTACGGAGTGATGAATATGAACCTCTCAACTTTTGAGTTGTTCCTGAAAGTGTGATTCAGAATGATTTAACGGGATCCCTCTCATCTATTCCACCCAAGGTACTTATGATCCATGATGTTCGATCATGTTATATGGTTAAGATTGGTGAAGTAGGTGATAGTGAATTAAGGAAATCCTACAGCAAATTGTGTGACAATGGAGTTCTAAAGGCAAAATTCAAACATTTAGCTGACAAAGGGTTAACTTGTGCCCTAGATTTTCCACAAGGCTTCAAAGATGAATGGATCAAGGTTATCCTTAGCAGAGTTCATGACATGTGTATGTGGTTGGATAATGGACCAGTCAAGATCACCAAAATCATGATTCATCGAGTGACTATATATCCTGTAGTGAATGAAAAATGAACAATGAGGGATAACAACAAAGAAGAAATTACATTGAACACTGGAGCCGTATGGAACAATAGAGGTATGACTATCTCTACAAAACTGACCTAGAACTTTATTTTGGAGTAAGAGTAATAGCACATAAGTTCTATCAGTTGAGCAGATTGGATAGTGTTCCTTGTACAATAGTTGATCAGGCATGGAAAATTGTCAAGAAGAATCATACATATGGTCTTGTCAAGCTACATCAGACACAATTAGCTGAGAACCTAGCATCAATCAAAAAGGCTAAGAGCTCATCATGTAAGTTTGGATCCTTACTAGTCTGTATATTTTTCTACATTCAGGATACATTTCCTACATTGGGAAATATAGTTTAGGAAAAGGATAGACCCATTACAGTTCAGATTAGTGAATGTATTGAGAAATTAGGAAGTAATTTCAATAGCATTATGGGGAGCTATTTTGTAGAATTCAAGAAGAGAATGAGATTAAGGACTAGAATTCCTATGTCACTAGTGGAGAAACACTATGAATAAATCTATTTTCTAGTTGATACAGATAATACTTATATCCAGAGAGTGACACTTAGGATAACATACTTAGAACCATTTCCATATGAAATCAATATTGATGAAGCATCAACTGCCATCATTGCACTCCTAGCCAAGGCAATTGATACTACAACAGAGAGATTTGGAAATTTTGAAGAAGCTAAGGCTAAAATTTCTAGAAGTTTAAATGAGGGAACTGTGGAGAGGAAAAGAAAGAAGATTGTGAAAAATTTGAAGAAAATGGTTGTCTTAGGTAGTGATGAAGAACCTGAGGATGTACCTTTAGGCCTGAACACTAGACAAGGTGAGGATATTTCTATAGAGGAGGAAGTGAGTGCATCAGAAGAGGTCACTAAGAAAGCCAAGGGTAAAAGACCATCAATTGTCATAGTAACCAAGAAAAGCAAAGCTAAACCTAAGGTTACACCTCCTGTAGCTAATCGTTCGATGACTAGAGCATCTACTATTACTTCTCCAGTAGAAGTACAAACTAAATTATATGGTAAGAGGAAATTTGCAAAAAGTAGTTCTGGAAAGGAAGCAAAGGTTGCTCCTAAGGCCGAGCCGAGTAAGCCGACAAAGAGACCAAGAAGGAGATTAAATTTGGGGACAAATAGTGATGAGGAAAAGACAGAAACTAATGAACCCAGAAACATACCTACAACACAATTCAAGAAACCATCTAGTATTGATGAGGTATGTGATACTTTGAGGAATTCAGCAGGGTTAGCAACATTTAAGTTCATTAAGTATGAAAAGTTGAAAACTACAGATAGGCACAAAGTACATGAAGCACTATTGGATATGATGAGTACTTTCAGATTAACTCCTACAGAGATAGGAAATCATGTGCCCAATGAACTTTATGATTTTCTGTCAAGTAAATGGGAATTTTTACTTGCCACAGAAAGACAGATCAGGGAAGGAACTCTAGCCTAGGTAATACCTGAGCTAACCTCAAAACAAAGAGCCAAATTCATTGAGGAATACAAGAGTAGATTTGTTCCTAAACTTAGAGGCTATGTTGTTCTAAAAAATGATATTGAAGGTGTAGTACAACAAAGCACAAGGATCTGGAAGGAAATCTTTGGACTGACCGTTCCAAATGACAAGAAATCTGGTGAGGGGACATCTGAGTAAAAGGTAAAAGAAGTTGAAGTAAAGACTACCCCTGAACCACAGATAACTCAAGGTCAAATTGCCATAGAACAGGACAAAACCAAAGATGCATTAGACTCAACTAATTATGTTGATCTGACTACAGACAGTCCTATAGATTTTATAGTTGATGATCCAAGCAATTTGAATGCCGAGGAACAAGAGATGCCGAGTGGTAAAGACACCGATTTGCCTATTAAGGCAACTGATACTAAAGAAGGGAAGTCCATAGCATCTGATGAAATAATTGAAGTTGTCAATGATCATAAAAGTGAAGAGAACCAACAAACAAATGAACAAGAAGTAACTTCATAGAATCCACCTATTTTAGAGGTTGTGAAAACAGTTTTAGATAGTGGAGTAGTGATAACGGATACTGGTGATAAGCCTAAAGAAGAAGAGGCAATGCAAGTGTTGGTTGATCTACCACACTCTGCATCATCCACTCCTACAGGTCCTAAAACTGGTGGTATGCCCAATCCACAGACAATACTAAAAAAATTAAAAGAGGCAATGGATATTGACACTGTCAAAGGGAAAGATATTATGCTGCCGAGCATAAGTTCTCCAGAGGTGAAGAAAAAGAAAATTTTGAAGAAGAAGTCTTAGATTCTAGATGTAACTTTAGATGAAGTCATTGTGATTCCACAATGGGATCCCAATGAGTTATCTTTTGAACAGATAGGGACTCTTCAGGAATTACTTAAGAGGAAGAAGAGACAGGAAGAGATGAAGATAGAACAAAAGCAAAAGCAGGTGTTGCATGACATCAAAGACATATTTGCAAAGGATTTTGATTTAGAGGATGAAATGCCTCAAGCTCCGATCATTGATTAGCTAGTCAACATTGTACAGAAGGTAACTGATGAGGACATAGACAACAATGAAAAGCTTCTACAATGGTCTAGGAGAAGATTTGAGAGAAAAGTTCTAGAGAAGATATCAGAAGAGATTGCAACAAAATAGGTTGAACTTTCTATTCTTGTAGAAAATTTAGAGAAAGTTACAGCCAATGTTTATTCTTTGTACATAAAATTATGTGATGTTGAATTTTTCACAAAGGATAATCTACAACTTGTTGAGAAGCTACAGTTAGATTTAAGATCAACTAGCACTACTTTGGGTAAAGATACTACCTCTAGTTCTTTACATCTTAATAAGTTGATAAATGCACAATGGAGAATAGCCGAGCTTATGGCTGAAGATGGTTGAATAAGGGTCAAATTGATAACTATTCAGACAAGCCTGTTGCCTCACTTGGAGGTAATACATAAGGAAATTTCAAATGCAAAGGAATTATCACAGAGAAGTGCAAATCTTTCAATTGTAGAAAGTTTAGTGAGTATAGGGGTGGTCCCACAATAGTGTGTCCCACTTTTTTGAACATCCTGATTTTTGCTGAAATTGCACATTTTAAAGAAAATATGTTGATTTAAGCCTTGAGAAGTCCCATTTGAAGGAGTAAATTCAAAATGGCTAGATAAAAGCCTCTTGGATCAAAACCCCTTTGGTATAATCCCTCTACTCCTCACTCACACCTATAATCGAGTCTCCTTTGAACCCATCAAAATGC
>MU224900.1:91101-101180 GCA_018584345.1 Thuja plicata
ATATATATATATATATATATATATATAGAGTTTATTAAGACTTTTCTTTTTAAGTTTTACTAAACATAGGTTGTCTGACCATTTAGCAACTTCTCTGTTCGATGCTTCTGGAAAAATAGTAAATTAGGGAAAAAAAATTATGAAAAAATGTAGGAAATAGGTTTTTATGTTAGCTTTCTATAAAAAAAAGAATAAATTAATTTCAATATATAGAGATAGAGTTAGAGCAATCAAAGTGAACCTATGTCCAAATTATAATTAATGTCACTTCATAACTCAACAAACTAATTGTCATGCCAAAAAGTTGGGCAAAAACCTACCAACATTTTTTTTTAAAATAACACACTAAAGAGGATAAATGAACTACCTCAAGGGTATAGCAAGTGCACGCAAAATGGTGTAGAAGAGTAACAATAACTGGAAAGTCATACGGGGTAGGATAGCACTTAGAACTATCCTACAAGGATTCCTAAGCAAGATACCTTGATCGGCACACAAATCGAGATAGTTGACTAAAAGTCAACTAAAGTTGACCAAAAGTCAACTATACTCCAAAATATGTGAAAGGGAGTTCCTAGGGCCCACCAAGCCCTAAGGAAGGTTCTTGCATGCAAATTGAGCTAGTTGACCCAAAAGTTAACCAGAGTTGACCAAAAAGTCAACTGTCACCGAATGACGTGAAACCAAAATCCTATGGTCTAGAGGGTACATAGAACAATGGGTGCAAAAATTGAGGTGATCGAAGGAAGTTAACCATCGTTGACCAAAAGTCAACCATGCACGAAGGTGGTCAACGGGATGATAATACTCTCTAAAATATTTATCGCGAAGATAAGGGGTTGTTATGACCCCCTTATCGATAATTAGGACGAAAGAGCTTATTATCTTAAAACAAATAGTTTAATTAAATAAATTACAATTTACACATTATCTTTACTGTTATAAACTAAATACCCCAATAAAGAATACCCACTACTAGAAATTATTATAATATTTAAATAAACAAATTTAAGTTCAACTTCTAAATTATCATTTTATAATATACATGTAAAAGATATTATTAGATCTTGAAAAAAATGTCATCCTTAATTTCCTACTTTTGCTCCTATTCAAAAGGAATAGAAAAAAATAAATTCTATACATAAATCAAATTTCATTAATAATTCAATTCTTTTAATGATTCATACTTATAATTAAAATCTATAAATCAATTATTTAATAATAAACATAAACAAACTTAATCTTCAAATCTTTTAATCTAAATTAAAAAAAATCAATTCTACTAGAAATAAAATCTGATTATAAAAATTATAAAAATAAATCTATTTACAAGATTAAATCTAAATAAATAAAGTTCTAATTTACATTTTAGATATTATACAAATCAAATCTAAAATAATCATAATACAAAAGAAACTTGATTTAAAAAATCATAAATTTCTTAAAATAAATCTATTCAACTAAACTCTAAATTTTACTTTTACAAAATAATCTATTAAAGCAACAACATCTCAAAATAAATGGAATCTATTAAAAGAAAATATTTACATTAAATTGTTGACTAAAACTAAGTTTATAATCTCATTATATAAAATTAAATTAAAGTAACTCTATTAATACAAATGCCTTATAAAAAAATATCTTAAATAATAATAAAACTATATTTAATCAATATTTTAATATTCTAATTAATATAAACCTTAGAAAAGAAATCTAATAAGTTACTAAAACAAATTGAATAAATTTAAATATCTATAAATAAAACTATTTTAAAGCAATAAAATAAAATAGAAACCCTAACATAAAAATCAACTAAAAACTACGAAAATACCCATTCCACCCTAAACTTGTTTTTGCTTTGATATCTTTGCTCTCTTTTTTTTACCGCTCGCAAGGGAGTCGGCGGAGCAAGCTGTTTGACCGTAGAGCGGCTACGTGGAAAGAATGGGAGGTGGGGAGCCACAGCGGTGGGGCCACGCACAGTGGGCGGTCCGCTTGCTTTCGCGACCCATTATTTGTTTGTTTATTTTTTTTTTAAAAAAGAAAGAAAGAAACACAGTCACGTTTTGCCCATTTCGCTATGCTAAAAAAAAATTAATCTTTGTTTATAATATATATATTTTGTTTATTGGTATGCCCAATATAGTTCTATTAATTTGTATTTATGTATATATTTTTATATATAATAAATACAGCCATATAAAGAGATATTACATTTTTCTTTTTTTTTCTTTAAAAAAAAAAATTTGACTGGTGAAGTTTACATTTTCTCTGTGTCAAAACAAGGAGTGTTTAATATTATAATTTATAAAATTTTATTGTAGACTTAGAATCCACAATTTATTCTAAAGGCATTGGTGGAAAAAAAATTTAATTTTGAACACATTTTTTTTGACAATATTTTCCAGATTTACCAAGTAAAAAAAAAAGGAACTAACATTATTCTTTTTCAAGAACACAATGAACATTAAGTTAGAAATTTTCTAATTTCTTTATTAAACAACTTAATTAAAATCAAATGACATTTGAATCTTGATATTTCTAATATAAGGAAGAAATAAACTTACTTATATCTACCTAAATTACATTTTATAACCCACAAAAAAAAGGTAAAATAATGATTTTTATGAATCATTGACACACAAGGCCTCCTTACTTTTTTAATCAAACATGCTTTTTTTTATATTATTTCAAATCTCCATATCTTAGTATGGGTAAGAGGATTACAACTATAATATGAGGATACATTTTAAAAAGAAAAATCTTGGAATGTCCCTTTATTTACAAACGAAAGAAAAACAAATCAAGGTTACATAATCCTTTAAATTCCTTCTCTTAAGCAAGAATTGCAACTAAACCCCATGTTTCTTGTGCATGGCTACAAAATTCCTTAACAACCTTTTTACAACTTTGCCCAAAATGGAAAAATTAAAAAAAATAACATAGGTTGCAAATGATGACTTTTCAGTGGTGCTTATCTACCACAAGAGGGTAATCTGCAATCTTCTGAAGGCACCTGCTGGATGAGGTTGACCATGGAGGCTCACCTCCCAACCTAGGCCTTTTCAAGGCCACCCCCGAGCTTGGGGATCCAAACTGGAACGGTGAACACACAGGCATACACAACAAGAAGACAAGCAAACAGAAAGAAAACATACACCAGAAAGCTTCTCAACACAAGGATGAACAATGGGTAGGTCTTCAAGAGACCTTCCAAAACAGGGGTAGTGGTAGACCTCACTGTAGGAGAAGCCAAGAGTAAATATAGAACACCAAGCTTCACATGAACTTGAATAGGACCATCTTCACAAGATGCAGTCCTAAATAACCTCCTTATGCCTCCTAGGTGCCCTCAGGCCCTTCTTGGCATCATGGGTATCATGTTACCCCAAATTTTTCCCTCCACACATGGGAGATTCTACACTAACAGGAATCATTTCCAACTACCCCTCCAAGGCTACTCTGCCCTCCCAAGGGTGAGTGTACCTTGAAGACCCATTCAAAATCAATCACAAAATAAAGATATTGAGAACAAACATTTAAATTTTAAAACTGAAAATAAAGCTTCAAAAACACATAGGACTCCATTAATGGAGTCCTTGAGCTCAAGAACACACATAAACATAAAAAATTAACTTTAAAGAAATCCAACCTTAATCCAAAGCTAAAGTTAGAAGTGGAATGGTGTTGAGCTATCCTTCCTAAGCTCCTTCTCCAAAAGCTCCTTCAAACTGAATTCTGTCTCTAAGGGTAGAGAGTGGGTGAACACTCAACTCATCCTAAATCCTTCCCTAAATAGGCAAACCTCCAACATGAGCAAGGCTTACCCAAGGGTGAGGTAACTCTAACCAACCCCAAACTAAACCACTTCCTAACTCTCCAAGAGTGAAGTCAAAATGAAACTTGGGTAGAAGAGAGAGTGAGGTTAACCAAAATCACACTCCTCTTCCAAATTCGCTCAAAACTGAAAATGACACTTAAAGGGAGAAAAAAATGAGTTTAGAGGCTCATTAATGACAAAAAATGACCCCTAACCCATAGGGTACCAAGTTGGGTGACTAAAACTGACCACGGTTACCCCCTAGGATCCCAAAAGACCCTCTAAAACTCACCCTGAAGTTAACCTACGGATTTCTAAGTCAAAGAAATTCTAGAGACTTCTAACCCTGGGGGTAAGCTTGGGTACTACTCCTAAATGACCTTAGTTAACCCTTGACTAACCTTGGTTTCCCTTTCACTAGCCATGTCAATAATTAAATTACAACAATTGCCAAACTTGACACATTAAATTAAAACAAATGACATGACTCAATAACATGAATATTTACTAATTTAATAACACACATGCAAACCATGTTTACGAGATAAACACATAACAACAAGGTCCATGTCTCTTTATATAGACAGGACCTTGGAAAACACAGGTATTTACATAGGTTCCAATACTGGGTCCCTGATATAGATCCATGGTCAACTTTTCCTGCACACTCAATGCACACATCAGTAGATCCAAAACGACATGATATGAAACATAACACAACATCAATGATATACATACATATAAACCATATTTGCATTAGAATTGAAATAATCTAGCATTGGTTTCCTAAACCCATTTCATCATATTGCATTCATACATTTAAATCCATATAAGACATCAACATAAGCTGAAACTGAATCTGAACATAAAACATCTCAAAATTACCTTGATTACAAAATCAGGTGCTAAATATATAACACAGGATTCCACCGATCCTCAAATGTATAACAAGTCTCTGATAGTCAAGGTATGTCAAAGCATAAACTACTGAAAGCATGAAAACAAAATAGTAACACTATAACAGTCTAATGTAGGTCTCACACTATTAAATATTCAACCAAATTGAATGAAACCAAATGTATTCCCTAGATATTTGTATTACAAACCTAAATTCAAAATAATTACATTCTTATCAGTTTTATAAAAAAGGTTATGTTGATCAAAGTGAGTGTCACTCCTGAAAAATCCTGATTTTTCACAAAAATAATTTTTGAAGGAGAAGGAAAAATGGATACAAATAAATTCTATTTTTTAAAAAAAATAAAAAAATTTATAAAGTAGAAATAAAATGATAAAAGTCACTAGTTTACATCATATTCAAATTCTTAATGGTTTAATGATAATTGATGTTCGAAAGCAAAGTTTTTTTTTCAGAATGTTCATTTCAGTGTCAAAGTTGGCCAAAAAGTGGGACACAGTTTTGTGGGATCACCCCTAGCTGCCGAGCTAAAAATAAAATTGGAAGTTATGAAGATTGCAAAGGAAAGCTGGGATACTACATTTGAATCCACCCTGTAGCTTCATAATTTTTTTTTGGATAAGTACAACTTAACCCCACCTGCAATCAATGACAAAAACAAGGGGGAAGATGGTAAGGAAGTTGAAAAGGATACAGTATGATACATCAGTATAGTATAGGTACACTTGTATATAAATTTTTGAAGGCATGTAAACTTTTTGTATGCATTATTTCTAAGTATATTCCTAGGGGGAGTACTTAGTGTACTTAGGCAATATTTTGATGAAATGAATGGAAGTAATGATAAGTGTTTTTGCCACTAATATCAAAGGGGGAGATTGTTAATCTCTAAGTTCTGTTGATGATTAGTGACCAACACTTAGTCATTCACTTAGGCAGTTTTAGTTGGCTATCACTGTGGCTGAGCTAAAACTATGAAAGGCTGAGCAACATTGCTGAGCAGTTTTCAGTTTGCCTAGTTACATTGCCGAGCTGAGAAGGATACAGAGATGTTAAGTGCTGAGCGATAGACAGTCAAGTGCTGAGCAAGATAGTTTTTGTATACATGTCTGAAATGATACATACTTCGAGGATAAGTGATCTGACTAACTTGTATAAGATTTTTGGGCTGACTTATGTATGCATTTAATATTCTTATACAGAGTTAGTTATGCATTTAATTGTTTTATCATATGCATGAACATTAATTGTAATACCATCAAGGTATGGGTATTAGATATTGATCGTTGATCTAGATCTTGCTATGAGACTTGAACGGATATATTAGATTGCATCTAAACCCTATTTTGTAAGTGTGAGTAAGGAGAGTAGATGAAGTGTGGTGACTGCATTTTGAAGTAAATGCACAGAGGGTTATTTTGTTAAGAAGCAGAGATCAAGCAAAGTGACAACATAGTGAATAGCAAAGTAAAGTTATATCAGATTATGAGATCATAGAAGGTACTGGAAAGAGGAGATCCATCATCAACATTAGAGTGCATAACGAAGGATCAATACTTGAGACATTCTAATCATTGTATCAGGTGAAAATATCTTAATAGAGTGGTTTTAACAGACCTTTCTTTATCTCCTAACAGGGTGCTTACTTTATTGTAAGTTGAAATCCTTTAACATGGTAGATTGTAATGATCTTTAGCTCTTAACCGGGTAGATTACATTTTGTAATCAACATTTGTAGCCTTAACAGGCACACTTTATTACTGCAGTAGTGGAGAATTTTGTGGGTGTCATCCCCACCCCACTTTTATCTATTTGGGTTTCTAGGTTACCAAGTTATTGTGTTCTGTGTTATTTATTTCATTGTGTGGATGCTATCTGAGATTACATTAGATTCATATATGTATGAATGTGGATCAGTTTGTTTTAAGTGTTTAAATTTGAAGATCTGATTCATCCCCCCTCTCAGTATCTTGCTTTCCCATTATTGTATTTCCAACAGTTAGTATTTTACGACAAATATTTGAAAGGATTGGAAGTTACAATATGAGATTGAATCCTAAGAAATGTGCCTTTGGAGTTGATTTTGGTAAATTATTGGGGTTTATAATCTCTAAGAGAGGCATAGAGGTCGATACTGAAAATATTGATGTTATTGTTAATATTCCTCCTCCTAAGAACTTTTCTCAACTACAAAGTTTACTTGGAAAAATTCAAGCCATTCGTCGCTTGGTTTCCAACTTACATGATAGAAATGTTCCTTTTACTTCCTTTTGTAGAAAGGATACCACTTTCTCTTGGAATGAGGAATGTAAACAATCCTTTGAGAAATTTTATGATTATCTCGCCAATCCTCCTATTTTGCAACCTTCTCAATTTGATAAACCCTTTTATCTTTATACTTCTGCCACTCTGAATGCGATGAGTGCGTTGTTGGCTCAGCATGATAGTGAAGGTAAGGAAACACCTATATACTACATTAGTAAAACTTTACTTAATTACGAAACAAGATATACAGACTTAGAAAAAAATGCTTAGCTTCAGTTTATGCTTGTCAAAAACTCTGACATTATCTATTAAATGTTGAAGTCAAAGTGATTGTTAAATTTGATCCTTTGAAACATCTTTTCTCAAAGCCTAATCTCTCTGACCGTCTTGCAAAGTGGGTGATGTTACATATGGAATTTGATCTTAATTTCATTTCTCAAATTTCAATTAAAGGATAAGCTTTAATAGATTATTTGGTTGAAGCTCCTTGTCCTCATTCCGATACATGCTTTACTTTAATAGAATTCCCTGATGAAAACATTCTAGCTATTAAACAAGATGATGTTTGGGAATTATAATTTGATGGATCTAGATGTAAGACACGTTCTGGTGTTGGCATTATCTTGATCTCTCCTACAAAAAAACTGATCCCTATGTCATATAAATTGACTTTTCCTTGTAGTAACAATATTGCAGAGTATGAAGCTTTTGATGACATGTAACTGATTGAATGTTTGATAATGTTAAGTTGAAAGATAATTCAGATCATTAAATATATTAATGGACTGTATTATCATTTATGTCAACTCGATATCATCTGTACGGTCATGTACATAATGCCAAAGACTTCAGAGAACCAAAGGAACCAAAGTTATGCTTTCAGCAATGCATAAAAGTCAAGTATTCACTAAGTGACAAACAACACCGATGAAGTGCACACTGACGAACATAGAAAAGAAGAACAGTCATAGTGATACCTGATGATCAGATGCATAGTATTGCCTGATGAATAAAAACTATAGAATTCCCAACGAGAAAAGTCAGAAGGTTGCCCGACGACCAATGATACAGAGTTGCCCGACAAGTAAAATTCCAATGATGCCCGATGGATGGAGATCACAAAGATAATTGGAGTCCCTCCAACGGATCATTTAGTTGTCGCCAACGACTAACTCCAGTGGTGACCGACAGAACCAAAAGTTCATAAAATGACAAAATATCTAGCTGGCAGAGCTAAAAATAGACTTAACTGGTTGTCTACTTTGTTTTATTCGACCAGAGATAAGTGATTGATTTAAAGATGATTTGTACAGTTGGGAAGAAGATATCTATGAGATAAATTTGGATTTATGTTTCAAATCTAATTGGCTGGATTGTTTATCATGCCAAGAATCAAGAATCAAGAAATAATGAATATTATATCTATATAAAAGACAAGCTTAATTCATTTATGAATGGGATTAAGGGGAGTGAATAAAAAGAGGATGCTGAAGAGAAACTGATGAAGAACAACTTCATGTAGTGCTGATCAAACAAGATGAAGGAAGAGCTAAGGAATTATGTAGACATCAATGAACAATGAGCACAACATCACAGAGAAGAAAGTATGGAGCACAAAGATTGAATTGATACATTGGTCAGAGAGGTAATGTACTTAAATTGATCTGAAAATATGCAATTTAAGTTGCAATATAAACAGGTCACAATGTTTTAGTTTAACCATTGAAGCATCAAGTCTCTTAACTGAGCAAGACTTAACAATCTTCTATATATTGAGGTAAATCTCAAGGAGTGCCAAAAAGGTTGATTCATGAAAGTAGCATTGGACTTTCCTGATACCTATTGACATTCTAAGAAGGAGGCTAATTCAAGGATGGTAGCAATAAATGCCCGATACTAAGTGACAACCTCTATGTATAAAATCCTCTAACAAGGTCGCACTTAGTAGTGTTTTTGTAACCTTTAACAAGGTTGGCTCCTAACAGGGCTCACTTCAGAAGAGTGAAAATTTGGGGTACCGGTCCTAGTGGTTTTTCCCTTAATAGGGTTTCCATGTTAAAATTCATGTGTTATGTGTGTATGATTCATTTCTTTACTATCTTGCATCTTACATAGCTAACTCTAGATTGATTGGTATACTTTGCTTATTTACTGAGTTTCGATAAATAGTTATACTGCTTATCGGTAATCAAGAAAGACTAAGGATTGACAGAGAAAAATGATAGACAATTAATCATTATTATTATTTCATGGCATGCATCTTGTAGGCACATAATAATCTGAGATTTAATTATTGGTGGTTAAGTCTCAAGGATAAATTATTGAGGCCACTAATTCACCCCCCCTCTCAGTTATTACTAAAAATTGGTATCAGAGCTTGGGTGCTTAGAAAGGAAGGTTTCAATACCTAAGTCAAAGATCACAAGATGAACAGACAAGATGTGCCCAAGTTGAACAAAGACAACTTTGCTTCATGGAAAAGCATGATAAGACTCCACTTATCAGGTATTGGTAATGATGTTACTCAATTCCTAGATACTGAATATATGTTTCCCACAGGAGTATTAATAGTAGATCAATTGAGAGAGAAGCATGTGCACAACTGCATGGTCATAGAGCTTTCTTCCTCATTCTCTGATGCTAAATTTCAAGATGTAAAAGATTGCAAAACTGCAAAGAAGATGTGGGACAAATTGAAGCTTGTACATGGAGGTGATACAAATGTTATGAGAGCCAAGGCAGAAAGCCTTAGGGGAAAGTTTGATGATCTCAGAATGAAAGAAGGAGAAAACATCACACAGTACAACACACGAATCAAAAAATTAGTCAACACTATACAAGGAGTTGGAGGTACACTTGAAGAGGAGACAATGGTAAAAAATTTTAAGAACCTTACTGCTTGTATATGCTATTAGAGTTTCTGCCATTCAAGAAATGAGAGCAATAGCAAACAATATAGTTACTCTTGATAGCTTAATTGGTAGACTGATTTCATTTAAGATGAATAACTTTGATAATAGTGTCTTACCAAACTTAGAGTCTGCATTTAAATCTTCTATGAGAATAAGCAAATCA
>MU224900.1:101940-115535 GCA_018584345.1 Thuja plicata
AATGATACTAACACCACTTGCTTAATGACTAGAAATGAAGACATATGGTTGTGGCACAAAAGATTGTGTCATGTGAATTTTTACAACATGATGAAAATAAGCAAAAGGAGAAATGTAAGAGGCTTACCGACGATGTCAAAGCTCGACAACATCATGTGCAAGAATTGTCAAAAAGGTAAGATGAAAAAATCTAGTTTCAAAAGTAAAACCCATACATCTGATGATATTCTAGAATTAGTCCATACTGATCTATGTGGACCAATGAGGACAAAGAGTTATTATGGAAAAGGATATTTTATTCTCTTTGTTGATGATTACTCTAGAATGATGAAAATTATGTTTCTAAAAGATAAATCTGAAGCATTCAAGATGTTTAAATGGTATAAGGCTATGGTATAAAAACAAAGTGGTAAGGATTTGAAATGCTTGAGATCAGATAGAGGAGGAGAGTTTATATCAGATGAATTCACTAATTTCTACAATGAGCATGGTATAAAAAGATAGGCTTCTGCACCAAGAACACCACAACAAAATGGGATTGCTGAGAGAAGAAATAGATCCATAGTTGATTGTGCTAGAACATTGATGATAGAGAAAGGCATCACCCAAATATTCTAGAGGGAAGCTGTCAGTACTGCTATCTACACATTAAACAAAGTACAATTGAAGAAGGACATAAAGAAGACACCCTATGAGCTATGGTATGGTAAAATACCCAATGTAAGTTACTTCAAAATCTTTGGTAGTCAATGTTATATCTTAAAGGATGATAGAAATGGAAAGATTGATGCCAAGAGTGATGAAGGTATCTTTCTAGGGTATTCCACCAAAAGTAAGGCTTATAAATGTCCTATTAAGGCCTCTAACAAAATTGTTGAAAGTGCAAATGTGAAGATAGATGAATTTGCAGAAAAGAATGAGCTGGAAAGCACAAAAGAACTAGAGGAATACAACAAGTTTGTATACTCTGAAGAACCTAACACTCTACCCAAGCAACAGAATGTTGTAACCGACGGTCAGGCTGCAAATACCGACGGTCAGGACAATGATCAAAATAATGTGTAAGGTGATGAAGAATAGAATAAAGAACAAAATGATGATAAAACTGATAGACAAAGAGATGTACTTATAATTGCTAGATATGTAAGAAGGAACCATCCAGAGATCCAGATCATAGGAGATAAGAAAGCTGGTACAAGAACAAGAAGTAAGTCTCTAAACACAAGTTGTTTAATTTGTGAGTTTGAGCCAAAATATTTTAATGCTGCAGTTGATAATGAAGAATGGATAAGTGCTATGAATGATGAGACTGAGAAGATTGAGAAGAACAAGACATGGTTACTTGTGCCAAGACCAGATGACAATAATTTCATCGGTACTAAATGGATATTTAGGAACAAGCTGAATGAGAATGGAGAAGTCACAAGAAACAAAGAAAGACTAGTATGCAAGGGGTATGCACAAGAGGAAGGTATTGACTATGGAGATACCTTTGCACCTATTGCTAGACTAGAAGGTGTAAGAATACTACTTGCATATGCTACATTTAAAGGATTCAAGGTACACCAGATGGATGTCAAGTCGCATTCCTAAATGGAATACTTGAAGAAGAGGTATACATTGAGAAAAAAGAAGGGTTTGTAGATCCAAACAAGAGAAAAATAGTGTGTAGACTTCATAAAGCCTTGTATGGATTGAAACAAGCTCATAGAGCCTGGTATATGTGACTTCATTCCTATCTTATAAGTATTAGATTTGTAAGGACTAGTGAAAATAGTAATCTTTATTTGAAGGAAGATACTGATGCTAACACTTTGATTGCTGAAATATTTGTCGATGACATCATATTTGGAGGCAATGATATGCTATGCAAATAATTTTCCAATGAGATGAGCAAAGAGTTTGAGATGTGTATGTTTGGAGAGATCAATATCTTTCTTGGTCTACAGATCATGCAACAATGTGAAGGTATTTTCATTACACAGTCCAAATACATTAAAGAGGTCCTGAAAATATTCAAGATGGAAGATTCCAAACCAGTTGGAACATCGATGGATACTGGATGTAAGTTGACAAAGGAGGACAAGACATCAGAGGTAAATCAGACTTTGTATAGATCAATGATCGAAAAACTCATGTATGTTGTACACACTAGACTAGATATTGCACATGCAGTAGGAATTGTTGCTAGATTATCTACTAACCCCAGGGAATCATATATGACTGTTGTGAAAATAATCTTAAGATATTTGAAGAATACTGAGGAATATGGCTTATGGTATAGAAGAGAAGGGAAATTTGAACTTAAGGTGTTTACCGACATTGATTGGGCTAGAAATCTTGATGACTGAAAGAGCACAACTAGAGGAGCATTCTTTATGGGTGACAAAATTTTCACAAGGATTAGCAAAAAACAAGGATGCATCTCTTAGTCTACTGCAGAAGCAGAGTATGTTGCTGCTACTATAAATTGCTCAAATATTGCATGGATCAAATAGTTACTAGAAGGTATGCATATGAAGATCCTAGAACCAGTAATTGTCTATTGTGATAACACTAGTGCAATAAACATTTCCAAAAATCCAATCATGCATGCTAAGACTAAACACATTGTAATCAAGTATCATTATTTAAGAGAACAAGTTGAAGAAAAGGAGGTGACACTTGAGTATGTGCAATTCAAAGAACAATTAGCTGATATATTCACCAAGCCACTGCCCAAGGATACATTTGAATACTTGAGAAAGAGACTAGGGGTCAAACCCTTGTCTACTAGTCAGTAAAATGACTAGAAGGCCGCATCAACCTACATATTATCAAAATATCATTAATGTTGATGCAAGAAAAGAGATGAACGTCAAGGCTACATCTATATATAGACAAGTATATATTAGCACCAAGCACCAGAGCATATTGTTGTATTATAGATGGATAAGGGAAATTCAAGGAATATATTATGGATGGAAAGAAATGATTGTTTGACATTAATGTTAGATATTTGTTTGGCATTGTTTTTAAAGGGAGAGAGATTATACATATTATCACATCCTTCTATAAAAGGAGAGAGATTATCCATTATCACATTACTCCAATAGGGAGAGATTATATCCTTAGAAAGAGAAATTGTATGGAAATATTAAACAAAGGGAGAGTTGCTGAAAAAAGAAAAGACATCAAAAGAGAAGAATAGTTAAGGGAGATAAATTGACACAAATAGAGAACACAACACATCAAAAGATAGAGAGATGAAAGAATCAAATCTAAGCTAAAACAGAGCTTACCGAAGGTCATACATTTATCCATTAACAGAAAAAAAAGATTGGTAGTTTGATGAATCTCAACTATTGTATTTTATATTGTATTAGAAATAGTATAGTGTGATAATATAGTATGTCGCCATCAATGCCAAAGGGAGAGATTGATGACATGTAACTAATTGAATGTTTGCTAATGTTAAGTTGAAAGATAATGCAGGCTATTAAATCAGTTAATGGACTGTATTGTCATTGATGTCAACTTGAAATATCTATACAGTCATGTACATAATGCCAAAGACTTTAGAGAACCAAAGGAACCAAAGTTATACTTTAAGTAATGCATAAAATTCAAGTATTCACTAAGTGACAAACAACACTGACAGAGTGCACAATGATGGACAAAGAAAAGAAGAACATGCACAGTGATACTCGACGATCAGAAGCATAGTATTTCTCGATGAAGCAAAACTACACAATGCCCGATGAGAAAAGTTAGAAGGTTGCCTGATGACCAAAGATACAAAGTTTCCTGACGATTAAAATTCCAATGATGCCTAACATATGGAGATCATGAAGCTAATTGGAGTCTCACTGATGAACCAGTCAGTTGTCACTAATGAATAACTGCAGTGGTGACTGACATAACTGAAAGTTCAGAAAATGACAAAATATCTAGCTGGTAGAGCTAAAAATAGACTTAACTCTTTGTCTACTTTGTTTTATTCGACCAAAGATAAGTGATTGATTTAAAGATGATTTGTACAATTGGGAAGAAAATATCTATGAGAAAAATCAGGAGTTATGCTTTAAATCTAATTGGCTAGATTGTTTGTCACACCAAGAATCAAGAATCAAGAAACAATGAATATTATGTCTATATAAGAGACAAGCTTAATTCATTTACAAATGGGATTAAGGGGAGTGAATAAAAAGAGGATGCTGAAGAGAAACTAATGAAGAACAACTTGATGCAGTGCTGATCAAACAACCTGAAGGAAGAGCTAAGGAATTCTGCAGACACCGACGAACAGTGAGCATATCATCACATAGCAGAAAGTATGGAGCACAAGGATTGAATTTATACATATGTTAGAGAGGTAATGTACTTAAATTGATCTAAAAATCTGCAATTCAAGTTGCAATATGAACAGGTCAGAGTGTTTTAGTTTAACCATTGAAGCATCAAGTCTCTTAACTGAGCAGGACTTAACAGTCTTCTATATATTGAGGTACATCTCAAGGAGTACCAAAAAGGTTGATTCATGAAAGTAGCATTAGACTTTCCCGATACCTATTAACAGTCTAAGAAGGAGGCTGATTCAAGGATGGTAGCAATAGATTCCTGAGACTAAGTGACAACCTCTATGTAGAAAATCCTCTAACAAGGTCGCACTTAATAGTGTGTTTGTAACTTTTAATAGGGTTGGCTCCTAATAGGGCTCACTTTAGAAGAGTGAAAATTTGGGGTACTGGTCCTAGTGGTTTTTCCCTTAACAGGGTTTCCACATTAAAATTCATGTCTTATGTGTGTATGATTCATTTATTTACTGCCTTGCATCTTACATAGCTAACTCTGGATTGATCGGTATACTCTGCTTATTTATTGAGTTTCGGTAAATAGTTATACTACCTATCGGTAATCAAGAAAGACTAAGGATTGACAGAGAAAACTGATAGACAGTTAATCATTATTAGTATTTCATGGCATGCATCTTTTAGGGACATAATAATCTAAGATTTATTTATTGGTGGTTAAGTTTGAAGGATAAATTATTGAGGACACTGATTCACCCCCCTCAGTTATTACTAACAACTCTTATAGTTGGCTTACGAGTGGCTTCATCCCTTAAAATTAAAAACTTGGAAATTTATGGAGATTCATAATTGATTGTGGAATAAATTAAAGGAGGTTATCAGACTAATAATGATAAAATGACATAATATAGAGACTTGGCGCTTGATATTCTTTCACAATTCTCTTATTATATGATTCAATCTTTACCTAGGAAAGATAATTGACATGCAGACGCCATGGAAAGCACAACTTCCTTGGGTTTTCTTGAGAATAATACTAAAGAATTTCAATTTACTATACATACTCTTAAAAACCTTGCAATTTCCAATGAGGTTACCTCTGATTGTTTCAATTTGTATTTGGATGAATGGTATTCTCATATCTTTCATTTTTTGAAAGATGGTACTTTTCCTGAATCAACAATAAGGAACATGCGTAATTGTATTAGGAAGCTTGTATAACATTTTATCATTTTAGGAGATATGCTTTACAAATGATCTTATGATGGTTTGCTGTTAAGATGTCTTGGTAGAACCAAAATTTTGATAGCTTTGGCAGAAGCTCATTCGGGTTCTTGTGGGGGACATTTTGGTGGAAAATATTTAGTCAATAAACTTCTTAGAATGGGATATTGTTAGAAAAAAATGGAACAGGATTCTTTAATTTTTGTTAAGAAGTGTCCTCAATGTCAACAACATAGTAATTTGATTCATGCTCCTGCTCGTGAGCTTCATAATCAAGTGGCTACATGGCCTTTTAGTATTTGGGGTTTTGATCTTATTGGAAAAATCTCACTGCCTTATTCTCAAGGAAATACGTACATCTTGAAAACTACAAATTACTTTATGAAGTCAGTGGAAGCTATCCCTCTCCATTAAACTACTGTGGATGTTATTTGTGATTTCATTCTTAACAATATTATAACACAATTTGGTATTCCGTCGATGATAGTTTCAGATAATGGTACCTCTTTCAAGAATAAAGAACTCACAAAATTCTTGGAGAAATATCAAATTCAATAGATTTTTGAGTCCCTATTATCCTGAATCTAATGGTCAAGCTGAAGCATCAAATAAGGTCATTGAACAAATTTTGAAGAAAAGAGTTAATAAGCATGTGAAAGATTGGCATACCCAACTTAGCTATGCTTTATGGGCTTATAGGACTAGTGTTCATACTACCACATGTACTTCTCCTTATAATCTTGTCTATGGTACTGATGCTATTATGCCTTTGGAATTGGAAATACCTTCTTTATGTGTTTCATTTCATTGGATAATTGACAAAGATACATTTCGATAACAATGATTACAAGAATTAGAAATGTTGGATGAACAACGAATAAATGCTTTGGAACATATAAAAGCTTATCATAAATCACTTCAGAAGGAGTATAATAATAAGGTAATTGAACTATCATTTTTAGTGGGTGATTTAGTGCTATATGAGAATCAAAGAAATGTGAATGCTTTACCTAGTGAAAAAGGAAAGTTTAGTCCTAATTGGCTTGGACCTTTTGTTGTAATTGAAGACTTTGGTTCAGGTGCTTACAAAATTGCTGATATGGATGGTGTGCCTATTAAGGAACCTATCAATATTATGCATCTAAAATGTTATTATCCTTAGTACATCATTCCTTTCTTGTGTATTTATGTATTCCTTATAAAATAAGTTATGCTTGTTTTATAGGTTATGTGATTTTAGCAGATTACATTTGAATACATTTATACATGTTCTTTCTTTTTGTTAGGTTTTATGTTATTGGTGAAAATATAGTAATCAAACACAGAACTGACTAGAAAATAAAGTTTTTCATCCATATATAATTTTGTTCCTTTTTTAAGTTCAATACATATGTGGCACAATGCCCTATCTATCACTCTATCTATCTCTACGCTCTGATGGTCTATGACTCCCATATCTCTCTGATCCATGATGTGAAGATGAAGATCTCTATATGGCACTCTGCAAGTGGCTCCTTGACATGCTGAGATCATATACAAACTCCTGTGATCTCCATAGGTCATCCATCATCCTCTCCTCTCTCTACATAACCTTAGCTCTCACTGGACACAGGCAAAGATGTCGGCATGCCTGTCAGGATCTTTATGGCCAGTGGGGAACTCTATCTCGCTGGATGGTAGTTGGTAGGATAGACATGTATCCTTTAGGACCTTGGATACAAAGTTCCTCTACTCTACCACGCTAGCTACAGAATCAAAATACATTTATCTATTAGTACATTTTCTTCAAAACAATTAAGTTAAATATTTCAATAAAATGTATGTTCTATACCTGGATCTCCCTCCTAGCTATCACTGAAGGGTCTAGATGGTGGGGGCATGGAGTGACTACTCTCTCCATGCTCGCTATGTCTAGGTCTTGGAGGTGGTGTCTCTATATGGGCCTGTGGAGGTTGTCATGATCTTAGTGGTGTTGCATGAACAACATGCTCATCCACGTCTGTACTACCCATTAGGGGCATCATGTATTCTCTCTCCTCCTCCATGGAATCTCCCTTAGAGGTGGGCTCCTCCTCATCTCTATGATCCTCCTCCTCTAGTACGTCACTATCTTGGTGTGTCCTCTCTAAAAGGCATGGATCACCTATGGTATAGTCATCAGGGAAGATGGGTTGGGTTCCTTCCAGACTCAAGTATCTCATGTAATCCCTTCTGATGCCTACCAGGGTCACATCAAGGGATACCTCTATATCCTCTCTCTCATCTATATAATTTTCTATAATGTCTGCTACTAATGGCTGATGTATAGTGTTGGGTCTATGATAGTATCTCGTCAGATGTGCATATCGAGGTACTACTCTGGGGACCCCCTACACAAGACCAAACTGTCTCATCACTCTTTCATAGTAATACAAAATTACCATGTGACTGGGATGACCCTCTAGCAGCTTCCACTACTATGAGTTTCTCATCTGATGTCATGTATCTAGCCATTATGTCATGTGATAGTATGGTCTCCATATCACATCTATGCCTGTTATATAATCTAGATGTACCCTCCAGAAAAGGATATCTTCGTATTGCCAAACAAATCCCAGTGGATAACCAAAGGCTCTAGGTGTGCTTGCATCTACCATCACCAGATAACCCTATGGTCATGTACATATGAAATGCTTGAATAACCAAATCTATGATAGTCTGAATACCGTGAGACTCTCTTGCCGATATCTCACCAACTGACATAACTCATGATATAGATGGACTAGCATGCTGCGACCCCACACAAAGATGGTCCTATCTCTCTCCATCCTATGTACGATATGGGTAAAAGGTGCAAAAAATATTGTACCCTTTGTTTTGGGCACTACAACCAAAGAAAGTATACACAACATAACCCTCTATACCAAGGGTGTCAAACCTGCCAGTATAGCTGATAGGGTGATATGGGCTGCTTGGGTTCACATCTGTGGAACCCATCCTATGCAATACTCTACATCTGCATGAATATCCTTAAAACACCGATGTACTCTCAGTATGATAGGCTTGCCCTGAACTAGAAGTTGCAGGATCCTATATACAACCTCCAATGTTACTATGATCTCTCCTCAGGGAAGATGAAAGATACATGTGTCCTCATTCTACCTGTGTATAAGAGGGTGATATCATGGCTTGGTGGAATATCATCTATGGTAGGACTACTACCCAGTACAGTCACATGTCTCTTAGAAGTTGTGTCTCATCCTCATCTAGCTCATACAACTTCTCTTTGATCAATAGTAGAGGCCCTCCAAAGGGGTGCTCTCAGAGATGAACTAGGTCATGTAAGCACAAAGAAACATCATATCAGAACTCTACAATAACTAAACTGTACATCCAACTTGACTAGATCAATTTTGACCTATGTTAGGTCAAGTTTGACCTTCCTGGTTTGAGTTTGACCTTCTTGGGTCGAGGTCAACCTTCCTAGGTCAAGGTTGACCTTTTTGGGTTGAGGTCAACCTCACTCCTGAGGAGGGTCTATACCTTCCCAGTCCATGTCGACCTTAAAGGGTCAAGGTCAACATAACTGGATCAAGGTCAACCTTTATGGGTCAGGGTTGACCTTGCCTATCAAAGAATGAAATTGAGATTACAAATATTAAAAATAGTGAACTTACCTTGGGAAGCGGTTTTCATGTGACTACACACTGTCTCAGGAGCTCCATTTGTGTCGATTGAAGTTCTTCTCTGATTGACATCCTACTTTCACTCTTAAATTTTTCAAATAGTAAGGATGAGGAGGTATGTTCTCTCTTCCCTTATTTATAAATATAAATTAGGGTTTTTGTTAGGGTTTATCTAGATTAAATTCGAATTTCCCTTCATATGTTTTTAGATACACATTCACTCTTTTCATCATAACTTGACTTATGTAGCTCCATTTTTAGTGCCATCTATGGAATTAGAATTGTGATTTAGATACCTAACTCCTTGAATCAGTTTAGGAAGGTTTAGAATTCTTCTAACTAGTTTAGGAAAATATTTTTCAACAAGGTGCATATCTAGTGTATAGGGCTATCCTTATCACCCTGTTTCACCCTTCAGAAGTAGAAAGCTGAAACAGGGGGGCATACGGGGATCTATGCACTTCTAAATCTCATCTTAGTAAGTCTTAGGTGATCTATGTATTTTCATTAACCTTGTGTGATGTAGGTTGTGGGTACTAATGGTTTCTTGTAGGATCTCTACATTGAGGACTTGGTTATATCCTTTTTACTTATTATGATGTTTTCTTACTTTAGCTTACATATTCACGTAATGTTAGATATAAGATATAGTGGGGGATAAATGTATCATATTAAAATGGATGCACTTTCATTTTGGTAGGTTTAGCACCCTCATTTAGTGCATTTACATGATAGATTTGCATTTAGGATACATCTACATTTGAAATTAGGGTTAGGATCTTGAGGATTTTCCTTGATTTCCTTCTCCATGGCTCTATTTTATATGTAGAACCTATGTATTGGTCTTCCTATCCTTCATCACATCTCTTCTAGGCCCCTTGTGCCAATTTCCAACATTCTGTTCTATTTTCCCATCATCCTAGGTCCCCGACCGACCTAGGAACTTCACTGGAATTCTATGTTGACCAACCTGAAACCTTAGGTCAGGGTGGAGGTCAAACCTAACCTAGGTTAGGGTCAAGGTTGACCTTGACCTAGGTTATGTTTGAGGTTTACCTTAACCTAGGTCAGGGTCAAGGTTGACCTTTACCTCTGTCATGTTTTAGTTCTCACTTTCAAATTTGGATCATAGTGTGGCCCTAAATCTAAAATTGGCCACCGAATCCGAATGCGGAAGGGTTTTCATTCAAAATTTAATTAATAGGTCTCCTCCTTAGTTGGTTATTTTGATTGGACCATTATTAGAGGTGAAATTTGAATTAAGGGCCCTCACATTACCCTAGGAGGCTTACCTTGAAATCTCTATATAAGCACTCTGTTTTGCCTTCATTTGGAGAGGAAACAATTAAATGATGGACATAATCATGACATGGTGATGAATATGAAAGAAAAAATTTTAGGGACAAGTTATTGTGGATATTCATTAGAGAAAGAAATATTTCTTCCATCCTTCCTTCTTTTTTGATCTACCATTTTCAATATTCAAAAATTCAAATGATACAATCATGGGGTAGAAACTACGGATTGTGAGTTTGGTAGGAGTACTTTAGCCTTGGGGACTTGGTATGCTTTCTTTATCATATTCAAATATATGCATTGCTTTCTCATTAAAATTCATGCTAGGATTTCAATCTAGAGGATTAGATCTTGGCATTGCACATTCAAAGCTCTTCCTATGTGAAACACAGACACATATGCTATTACATCCATCTATTTGTAGAGGTGGAAACCACCAAAATGGGGGTTTGACTAAGGAAAAACCATATATATCCACCCAAAACACCATTTTCATATATCTACAGTCATTGTTTTGGGAGTTGCAGAGCAGATTTGGATACCCTTTTTGGAAAACTTCCAGGATCTGCAATCATAATTTTTGTCAGAGCAGTGCAGGTTGAGGTTGACATAAAGGGGTGCAATTGCACCCCTGTATTTAGATCAAGGTCGAACTTGATCAGAAAAGAAAAATATTTCTATCTTTTCTCTATTTCTGTGTTTCTATTCCAGATATCGTTGCAAAATTTCTAGAAACTTGATACAGACACCAGAAAACATGCTTTTCCAGATCTGTTATATTATGAGGTATATATTTTATTTCATTATTCTTTGCAAACACTTCTAGATTTACATTCAATATTATTATAATTAAATGTAAGTGGTTAATAGAGGCATATGATATCATTCATGTGCAAATCTCCATTGTTTAAAACCCTATCTAAAGATCTCCATTTTTACACCTTACAAAGGTGTACTAGGACCCCTTAGGTCCCTCTTTAACCCACGACAACACATTAGAACACTCAATCGTGTCCCAAAGGGTCCTACGACCTCTTGGAACTAACTTGAGTGTTCTAATGTGTCAAAAGGGGTCATGGGGTCTTCTTGGGGGTCCTAACGTGTGATAAGGTGTACTAGGACCCTTTAGGTCCCTCTTTGACTTCAAGGAACACATTGGAACACTCAATTGTGTCCCAAGGGGTCCTACAACCTACTGGAAAACACTTGAGTGTTCCAATATATCAAAAGGGATCATGGGGTCTTCCTAGGGATCCTAATGTGTGATAAGGTGTACTAGGACCTATTAGGTCCCTCTTTGACCCTCAGAAACACATTAGAATAATCAATTGTGTTTGAAGGGATCCTATGACCTCTTGGGACATACTTGAGTGTTCCAATGTGTTGAAAGGGGTTATGGGGTCTTCCTAGGGGTCCTAACACATAAGAAGGTATACTAGGACCCCTTAGGATGCTCTTTGACCCTTGAGGACACATTGGAAGACTAAGTGTTTCCCAAGGGGTCCTATAACCTCTTGGGGCACACTTGAGCATTCCAACATGTCAAAAGGGGTCATGGGGACTTCCTAGGGGTCCTAATGCATGAGAAGGTGTACTAGGACCCTTTAGGATGTGCTTTGACCCTTGGAGACACATTGGAACACTCAAGTGTGTCCCAAGCAGACCTATGACCTATTTGGACACACTTGAGTGTTCCAATGTGTCAAAAGGGGTCATGGGGACTTCTTGGGGGTTCTAACGTGTGATAAGATGTACTAGGACCTATTAGGTCCCTCTTTGACCATTGAAAACACATTGGAATACTCAATTGTGTCCCAAGTGGTCCTATAACCTCTTGGGAGATGCTTGAGTGTGCCAATGTTTCAAAAGGGGTCATGGGAATTCTCCATGATCCCTTTTAACAGATTGGAGCACTCAAGTGTGTCCCAAGAGGTCGTATGACCCCTTGGGATACACTTAAGTGTTATAATGTGTCTCCAAGGGTCAAAGATGGACCTAAGGGGTCCTAGTACACCTTCTCACATGTTAGGACTTGTAAGAAGTCCCCATGACCCCTTTTGACATATTGGAACACTCAAGTGCATCCCAAGAGGTCGTAGGACCCCTTGGGACACACTTGAGTGTTCCAATGTGTCCCTAGGGGAAAAGAGGGCCCTAGTACACCTTCTTATGCATTAGGACCCCTAAATAGACCCCATGACCCCTTATAACATATTGAAACACTCAATTGTGTCCCAAGGGGTCCTACATCCTCTTGGGACACACTTGATTGTTCCAATGTGTTGAAAGTGGTCACGAGGACTTCTTAGTGGTCCTAACATGTGATATGGTATAATATGACCCCTTAGGTCCCTCTTTGACCCTAGGAACACATTGGAACACTCAATTGTGTCCCAAGGGGTTCTACGACCTCTTGGGACACACTTAAGTGTTCCAATGTGTCGAAAGGGGTCATGGGTTCTTTCTATGGGTCCTAACATGTGAGAATGTGTACTAGGACCCCTTACGAACCTCTTTCACCCCCATGGACACATTGAAACACTCAAACATGTCCCAAACAATCCTATGACCTCTTGGGAAACACTTGAGTGTTCCAATGTATCAAAAGGGCTCATGGGGACTTTTTGGGGGTCCTAACGTGTGATAAGGTGTACTAGAACCCTTAGGTCCCTCTTTGACCCCTGGGAACACATTAGGATGCTCAATTGTCTCCCAAGGGGTCCTACAACCTCTTAGAACACACTTAAGTGTTCTAATATTTCAAATGGGGTCATGGGGACTTCCCATGACCCCTTTTGAAACATTGGAAGACTCAAGTGTGTCCCAAGAGGTCGTATGACTCCTTGGGACACACTTAAGTTTTCTAATGTGTCTCCGGGGGTCAAAGAGGGACCTATAGGGTCCTAGTATACCTATTCAAACTTTAGGACCCCTAAGAAGTTTCCATGACCCCTTTCAACACATTGGAATACTCAAGTGTGTTCCAGGATATTGAAACACTCATGTGTGTCCCAAGGGGTCCTACAACCTCTTGGGACACACTTGAGTGTTCCAATGTGTCAAAAGGGGTCATGGGGACTTCCTAGGGGTACTAACATGTGATGAGGGGTACTAGGAC
>MU224901.1:7224-29924 GCA_018584345.1 Thuja plicata
GATTTTGGTAAGGGGAAAAGCAAAGAAAAACCCCTTTGTGAATAATAAGAATATGGCAAAAAAATCCTATGGATGAGAGCAATAAGCTCAATACAATAATGAGAGCAATGAGAGATTGAGAGAAGAATTGAGAGAAAGGAGAAGATTATTGAAGCAAGTGTGTGAGAGGCATCTCTTAAGTAGAGATGAGTGGAGGAGTTTGCATGTAACTCCCTTCTCCTATGAATGCCACATTCATATTGTGTGTGTGACAAATGTGTGATTCCTCTCAAGGAGGAATATCTATTTTCCTTATTAAAGGAAATACAAAATAGTGACATGTCCTCCTACTTGGACTAGAGGACAAATACAAATAAGGATACCTTGGTTTATCTTTTAAATACATATTTTCAACCAAGGAAAGATTAATTCTAACAGAATCCCACTCTGGCACCTAAGATGTAGGATGAATTAAAAATGATGAGGGATGCTGGAATCATCAAGCCTATAAGGAATTAAACATGGGTATCAAATTTGGTACCAGTAAGAAATAAAAATGGAGATATTAGATTGTGTGTGGACTTTAGAAATTTGAATGTAAGTTCCTTAAAGGATAATTATGGATTGCCTAATATGGAGGCAATGTTGCAAAGAGTCACAAGATCTGAGATGATGTCCATGTTGGATGGTTTTTTAGGGTATAATCAGATCAAGGTCAAGGAATATGAACAGTTCAAGACTGCATTCACTACACCCTAGAGAACTTATGTATATGTCAGAATGCCCTTTGGCTTGACAAATGCTGGGGCTATTTTCCAAAGAGTCATGGATGTGGCATTTGTAGAGTTCATAAACAAGTTTTTAGCAGTCTACCAAGATGATCTTACTGCCTATTCAGCAAAAGAAGATCAACATTGTGATCATCTTGAAAAGATCTTTGTAAGGGCACTTGAATATGGGGTTTCTTTTAACCCAAAGAAGTGTGTTTTTGGGGTAAAAAAGAGCAAAATTTTAGGACATATTGTTTCTAAAGATGGTGTCAGGATTGATCTTGATAGGGTGAATATAATTGATAAAGTCCCTCAACCTAGGAATGTCAAGGGCATTCAGTCTTTCTTTAGTCAAGTAAATTTCTTGAGGAGATTTGTTACAAATTTTGTAGAGACTAGTTTGCCAATCTCAAAGATGATGAAGAAAGGAGCCAAATTGGAATGGACTCAAGAAGCATGTAGGGATTTCTTTGATATTAAAAAATCTATAAAAGATGCCCCTATCTTGAGAACCCCTGATTATACTAAGCAGCTTCAAATTTTCTCCTTTGCTTCTTATAATACCATTGCTGCAGTGTTATTACAGAAAAGTTCAGAAGGCTATGAACAACCAATTTCCTTTTTTAGTAAGTCTTTACAGGCAGCAGAATTGAAATATGATATTATGGAGAAACAAGCCTATGCTTTGGTCAAGGTTGTTAAAGCATTCAAATGCTATTTGGTAGGGACAACCATAGTTTCTTATGTACCAAGTGCTGTCGTTAAGGATATCCTAGTCCAGCAAGAGGTATCAGGGAGAAGATGTAGATGGATTAACAAGATCCAAGAGTTTAATATTGATATCCATATAACTAAGTTGGTAAGAGGTTTATGATTTGCTAAATTAATGGCTCAAAGGAATTTGGATTCTAACCACATTGATATGCTAGAGGAGGAACGCAAACCTTATATTTGTGATATGGATTGTTCTGATTGGTATAGGGATGTCATTGGATAGTTGTAGAAGATGATTTGTCCCCCTGATATGAATGATAGTAAGAAGAGAACAATCAAGTTGCATGCTTTGAAATATGCAATAATTCAAGGACAATTATGGTGGAGGAGCAATGAGGGAGTGTTGCTCAAATGTGTAGATCATGACAGGTGTGATGATCTCTTAAAATAAATGCATGATGGTGCATGTGGTGGCCATTATATGGCTAAGACTACTACCCATAAGATCAAGTTTTTGGTGGCCGACAATCTTCAAGGATGCCCACAAATATGTCAAAAGATGTGATGCTTTTCAGATATTCTCAGGAAAGTTGAAATTTGTTGGAAATCTTCCCTTAAAGCCTGTTACAGTTGAGGCACCTTTTTAGAAGTGGGGAATGGATTTCATTGGTGAAATTCCTAACAAGTCTAGTGGAGGCCATTCATGGATCCTAGTGGCAACTGATTATTTTACCAAGTGGGTGGAAGCAATTCCCACTAGAAGAGCCACAAGTAGGGTTGTAATTGATTTCATAGTGTAGAATATGTTGACTAGATTTGGTTGTCCAGAAGTTATTGTGGTGGACAACACTACGTGTTTTAGATCAAGAGAATTCACTGAATTTTGTCAGCAATATGGAATTTTGATTTCATGTTCTTCCCCATATCACCCCCAAGGAAATGGCCAAGCAGAATCCAATAACAAGAGTTCGATAAAGATTATTAAAAGAGTATTGGATGCAAATAAGAAGGCCTACGATTCAAAATTATAGCTTTCTCTATGGGTAGATAGAGTAACAGTGAAAAAGGATATTGGATGTGCACCTTTTGACTTAGTTTATGGTATCCATGCCAGATTACCACATAATAACTTGTTGCAGATGTACAAATTTATCCAAATATATGATGATGGTCTAGAAGATGAAATGGGAACCAGGTTGGAGGATTTCATACAATTAGATGAGTCAAGGAGGAAAGCACATGATGGGAACATCAGATTGCAGTTGCAGTGCAAAAATTTATTTGACAAGAAAGCCACTACTAGGAAATTTAAGATTGATGATATGGTTTTGATGTGGAATGCCAAGATAGATGACAAAGGAAAACATGAAAAATTTGATCCCATATGGCTAGGCCCATATCTAATTGATAGTAGGTGGGGTTCTAATTCCTATATGTTAAGGGACTTAATTGGAAGTATTTTGGAATTGTCGGTTCATGGGCAGTTTCTGAAGCTATACTTCTCTTGAAGGAAGGTGAAGTCATGGATATGTAATTATGTATATATTTGTTTCCTGCTTTCTATTTTAGGTTAGGTTTCCTTTTCCTGTAGGTGGTCTTCTTCTCCCAGTAATTTTGAATCCTTGTTATGCCTGCAAGAGGCATACATCCCAGTCAGAGCCACTATTAGCACTTGTAAAATTTTCATGGTTCCAAGCTTCTTTTCTCATCTCTGTAGTTTGTCCTAGCCTCTGGCTCAAACCCTAAGTCTTATTGTGTTCAAAATCATGAAAAACCCTAGGTGTCTTGTCCAAGTTCTATTTTTCAGTTACCTTTTTGGGCCACTTAAAATCCTTTTTTTCATGTGCGCATTTCCTATCCTAATGCAGTCGGGGGATCTCTTAATGTTTTCTTGAATATTCCTTTATCTCTCGCGACTTAGCGATTTCCTTTGGTTGGGTAATCTCTTAACAAAAAAAACTATTCTTTTATGATAATACAACTTAGCACTATCATTCGTTGAAGTGACGATCATATGGTGTTCGTATGATCTCATGATGTCACCCAGGGTCAGAGTTTTATCTCCCAACAATGAGATTATTCAGTCGCTTGATCGCTGGATTGACCGAGGTTAACAGGTGGGTCAAGTCAAAGTTAGGATTATAGATTGAAGACCAGTTAGTGATCGTGTAGGTTGATCAAATATGGCAGATTTCATTATGCCTTAAGCTGAAGATGTAGTGATTTTACTTTCAAGGCAATGCGAAAATGTGCCACGTGTCCGTGGTGGGCCAGCTTGAGCGAAGCAGATATAAAGGTTAAGGGCCATGCAGTTTCAAATGGATTAGACGGTGGTCGTATTTCCTTCATCTCAAGATGCATGATATATACCCTTTGAGGCATTGCAATAGAGTGCCATGTGTCTTTGCTGATGTCATCATCAACAAGTCAAAGCAGGTGGATTGTCCCGTCAGCACAGGTCAGATGACATAGGGGGATTTTTCAGGATGAATTATAAGGCACCATGTGGATGTCACTGGGACCTATGTTTATGAAGGTAAGAGTGATTAAAGGGTGGAAATGTCAATTTTAATCCAATGGTAGGTGTAAACCCTTAATTTGAAGCTGCTCGACATCTAATCTTTAAGGGAATGCGTCATGCTACCGCATGTCCTGATCAATGACAAGGAAGTCGTGAATGAGTTTCAATGTGACATCTGTTAATGGTGGGGTTTGCGCTTTATGGTCTTGGTTGCCCAGTTTTCAGATGTAACTATGGTTGAACAGATTTTCTCACGACTTGGAGACATGAGGCAAATCCATTGATCAGGGTTAAAGTTAAGTTATGCCCAAGGACAGAGAAAGGTTAAAGAACAGACAAGTTGAAAGGAGATCGCATGGTAGGTGCAAAGGCTTATATCAAAGCTGCTTGATTTTTAATCATTAAGTGATTACGCCTATGCGACACGTGGTGGATCAAATTCTTTTTCCCGGGTAACTTAAAGATGATCAATGACTCGGTTTTAAAGTTGGCAAAAGTTTCAATCTCAATCGTCAGATTCATTTTCCACGCCACCTGTAGCTGTTGTAACAGAATTTTAAATATTTAAATGTATTCATAGAGGGTTTCATAAAGATCAACAAATATTTTTTTTCAGAGACATTAATGACTCAACTTGATCTTTTGGGTGGCTCTGTACAGCAGTTGAAGACCTAACAGATGGAAATCTGATATGCGGAGATTCATTTATGTCTAGACTTAATAGAAAGAGTTTTATAATAAGGGGTGAATACATACAGATCCGCCTAGTCATTTTCTACATTTATGAGGCTACTTTCAGAGTTGTACTATGGAAATTCTTACCTTTTAGAGTACAAGACTCACATCCATGGATTGAAGAATTAATTGCAGATCAGATTGCACATATTGAAGAGATGAATTCAAGGTTTCAACTTGACATCAGAATTAAATTTTATATTTGATTGGTTGTAAACCCTAACCCTAAATGGTCTAAATCTTGTAGCATTCTTGTTCCTATAAAAGAATATTCAAGACCATTTAGAAAGGGCTGGAGAATTGGGAATGTAGAAAGCATTAGGCTAATACTTGTTTCTAGTCTAGGAGATAGCAGATGTATTTAATATTTGTGTCAAGATAGAATAGAAAGTTGATGATCTTTTGCATATTGTATTATTGCATATTTCCTTGTCATATTCATTCAAGAACTAGTTTTCATCATACTTAGTATGAGTTGTTTCAGATTTGAGTCTCTCCTGTATGTTATCTGTTGAGTTGTAAGTTTTCTGGCTTACTGTGTGAGTTCTGCTTATGCATATGTGTATTTCATTGGTATTTGATTGAGAATAATACTAAATTACTTTGAATACTACATTAATTCAGTCTAGATATCTATGTAAGGATCCTGTAGTGAGCAATCTGGTATTTCTTATGTTTATGGCTTTGAATCTTAGCCTTTAAGGTGTTCCAGTTTCAGTATTGTATGTAGGTTTTAGCCCAATGGATAAGGCATTGATCTAAAGCAAGTATTTTCTATGGAGACATAAATTTGGAGTTGTTTGGCTATGTTCTATCCCACAAATATAAATCAAACTCAGTACAAAATTATTTACCTTTTGAGGTATTGTCCTACTTATTCCACCCATGGTAGTGGAGAGTCATTGAATGCTAGGTTGACATTTACTACTTACTTACCATTTATTAGAAGGCATTATATTTTTCTATTAGTATACTTAGAGAAAAAAATGATCTACACCATCAGTTTACTCTACACCAACAGACAAGGTACAATACTATTTGACACCAAGGTTACCTGACAAACATTGTTAAGTGTTATCTGATGACAAAAAGGTAAAAGAAACCCGACAAGTAACAATAGTGCAACCTGACAGAATAGTAAAGAGAGGAACCCGACAGATACATGGAACCCAAAAAATAATTCAATCAAGGAATGCCAACATACCTCAAGTTCAAACCGACGACCAAGAACTGACAGTCAGTTACATCCCGCAAAAAGTGGATCTGACTTTCCACGTCAGATAAATCACTGAAGTTGTATATATAGCTTCTTGATTTTCTTTTAAATCCATTATGTGTGGAGGAAGCAATGTATTTATTATTGTTTTAATTAGTTTTACTTATTTAAAACATGCAAACTAAAGATCAAGGTCAAGTTTTAAACCTTGGATCTGAGAGTTAACATTGTAAAACGTGAATTTCAAGATAGGTCAAATACTTGTATAGTTCGGTGCTCAATCCATTGAGAATAGTTGTTGTTTAATGAAGATAGTAGCCATGGAGAGAAACTACAAACCAGATAGATAATTCATGTAGAAGGACACAAACATAATCAAATCAGTTTTCAAGAACAGAACAAAGGCTACCAACAAGCAGAGAAAAGGTATTCATCAATCACTTATGGTGATATTATACTTCTAAGAGATTTAATGGATTTGTAATCAACAATTATAGATTGTATGTAGTCAGGTCAACATTTGTACTCATTCTAACAAGTGTAGTACACTAATGAAATCCTTTCAAGAAAGGTGGGCTTAACCGTCCTATTGTAAATCTCATAACTGAGTGCACACTTAAATCAATGTTGCTAAAGCTCTTAATAGAGTAGATCTTAACAGGTCTCCACCTTAATACTCCTAACAGGGTAGATCATCAGAAGTGATCAAATTGTAAGCCTTAACTGGCTCCCTTCCATTCTGCAGATAGTGAGTTTTGTGGGTGCCATCCCCACCACAATTTTTACTTCCTAACAGGAGTTTTCTACTATACCATATCTTGTGTTATGTGTTTATCATTTTTCTATGAATATTGCAAACCATTAAAGATTATGAATGAACAATACATACATAAGAAAGAACAATAGTAATGGTTGGTAATATAGAATTGAATGATTACTAATGATGAATTGTGAAAGGTGTTAAAAGTTTTAGAGGTACTGATTCACCCCTCCCCTCTCAGTACTACTTCCCTTTAATTCCAACAATTGGTATCAGAGCTAAGTCTCTTTTTGGAAAGCTTAAAGGATTAAGAGCAAAGATCATACAATGGAGAAGTACAAACTTGATAAGAATATTGAGAACAAAAAGATTGAGATACAAATGTTCTATGAATAGTATAAAGAAGCTAGAATCAAGATGAGAGAGATGCTAGATGAGAGAAAATGTATGGCTACCCAGAACAATGAAAAAGACTATCAAGAAGAGATTCTAGATCTCTTTGAATCTTCAGAATCAAATGCAAGTAATACATCAGAAGGGAACATCACAAATATAAAGGAGATCAATCAACATCTGACAAAGCAAATAAAGATGCTGCAAATCGGTCAAGAGAGCCAGATGGTAAGAATGATTGATGTGATGAGTTCTGCCAAACAAGATGAAACATAAAGGACACTTTCTATTGATGACAAACGGAAGATTACAGAGAAACTACAAGAAAAGGAAATGGAAATTTAAAGACATGCTAAGAATCACCATGATATCACAAATTAGATTATCCTTATGAGTCAAGAAGCAAACAAAATAAATGTCAAACTCATTGAAATAATACAAATTATCGGTGAACTAAGAGAAGAAAATGAAAAGCTAAAACATGAGGTTAGAATTTAGCAACAACATAATGAGATTATAAGAAAGGCTGAAGAAAGCAATAAAAGAATGGATGACTTCCTTGAAGGACAACAAAGAGTCAGCAACAACAACGGTATAGGCTTTACCAAAAATAGAGAACCATCAAATCAAGCAAGCTCAAAAATTGTCTATGAAAATCCAAGACCAAGAAAGCTGACATGCAAGCACTGTGGAAAGCAAGAGCACAGATTAAATGTATGTAGAGGTAAAATGAAAGGTATTCCTAAATCTACACTTACATCTTCATTTATAGGATTCTATTACAAATGTAACAAGAAAGGACATAAGGCTTGTGAATGCAAGAGAAAGATAGAACAACCAAAGAAGGAAACCTACATGGACAGATACTATCCTACATGCAAGATGAATGGGAAAAAATCTGAAGAATGCTGGAAAAAGAAAAAGCAAGCATGGAAGCCAAAAGTTAAAGAAGTTCCTTATCAACCAAAGAGAATCGGTAATCAATATGTATGTGATTACAACACTTAAGAAAACTGTACAGCATGTGGTAGATATGGTCACAGTGCTGCAAACTACATGACAGCATGGACCAAAAGGTCTAGAGGCTGGTCAAACCCTGGAATGGCATGCTTACACTGTCACAAAGTTGGTCATCTCAAGAAAGATTGCAAGGACTGATTGATAGAAACAAGCACATATCCCAATGGAAACACCATTGAAGATATTTGGAGGGCAAGAGACAAAATGTGGATAAAATCTTCAAGCAATGATGAAGCTGGACCAAGCAATGAAAATGGTGACACCCCATCCAATGGATCTGGTGACACCACCAACCCCACTTGAACTGAACAAGTAAGTATGCAACTACACTATACCAAGTTATATTTTGCATCGGTTCCATTATACAAATTGATAGATAGTCAAAATATGCATAAATAAAGATGCATATTATGTTACTTGTTACAATTCTGAGAAATGCAACACCATTGGTAAACACTCACCAAAAATCATCGGTGAACATAATAATGAGTTATTTACACTTACCGAAAATTGTTGGTCAACTAGTGAAAATGCTAAATTGCCAATGTAACCTGACACCCGTCGGTAAGAAAGCAAAATTCAGAAGTTGTCATGATAGAATACAGATATCCGTCGGTAAAAGAAAAATGGTTAATAACTGCCCAAAGCATCATGTCATCACCGACAATGGTTTGAAATGTCCTCCCGACGAAACCCATATTCATGTCCCAACGAGTCGTTGAGCATTTAATGCAAAGACTTAGGTCAAAAAGTCTATAAATAGCCGACGTGATAACTTCATTTTTCACCTGTGATTTGAAGATAAAGAAGAGAGAAAACAAAGTGATTAAAGAGAAGAAAGTAGAAGCATCCCCAGATTGATTCAGCACACAACAAACAAATCTTTCATCACTATTGCGAATTGAAGTAAGTACCAAAGGCACCGAAAGATCTCTGTCATTGTTTTATCAAGAAAGCCTAATTTTGAGAATACCCTAAAAACTTGAAATACAATGGCAACCACCTCAAGAACCACTAAGATGAAGAATGATAAGAGGAATATGGTGAAACTGATCAAGAACAATACATGTGTAGAGCCGAAGTATAAAATCTACCTAGAAATTATATCAAAACCCGATGAAACCGGCGCATTTTCAAAAATTCCACCTAGGATTTTTCTCATAGAAGACGTTAGGTCTTATATTCACTGTAAGATCGCAGAGATAGGTGATCTTGAAATGGATGAAGCTTTTAAGAAGATGTGTGATGCCGAAGGAAAACTAAAGGAAGAGCATAAACACTTGGAGGTGAAAGGGTTAACTAACGCCCTACATTTCTCGAGGGAATTCAAAATAGAATGGATAAGGTTAGTCTTGATCAGAATGTATGACAAGCTATGGCTAGACCAACCCAAGCAAATAACCAAGGATGTTCTTCACGTTGTCACTAGTTATCTGATAACTAACAAGCCTAGGGCACACAAACATCCATCCATGAAAGAAGTTGAAAAATTCACCAATGCAGAAGGAGACAATAGAGGTCTCAAAGTGAACACAATCACCAATGAAGAGCTAAAATTTGGTGCATGTGTTATTGGGTATAAAATATTTTAGGCTAGTAGACTGAACAACATTTCTGCAACATCAGTAAGCACAACTTACAATATGGTAACAAAAGGAATTCAGATGGATCTTTGTGCGATCCTATTAAAACAATTTGATGAGAACATGATCAAAATCAGGTCTGCAAAGACCAACACATGTAAGTTTAGATCACTTATCATGTGTATCTTTTTCTATTTTCAAGAATACTTTCCTTTAGTAGGAAAAGTAGTATGGGACACTACCAAACTGGTAACACATCAGATTAGTGAACTGATTAAGTCACTAGGAGACAATTTTGAGTCTATTATGTCTACTTACTTGCTTGAGTTCAAGGAAAAGATGATGAAAAGAACTAGGATTCCTGAACACCTAGTTAAAAAACATAAAGATGAGATATGTTTTATGGCAGACACATATTACACCCATATCAAACTGGTTGTACCAAGAACAACTTGGTTAGCACCATTAGACTATGAGATCAATATTGATCAAGCTACAAGTGCAATTGGGGCATTAATTAATGAGCCCATTGATAAGAAACAACCAAGGTTTGGAACATATGAAGAGGCCAAATCTAAGATAAAACAAGGCCTAGAAGTCAAGAAGACTATAAACAAAAAGGATAAAATGGTTAAGAATCTCAAGAAGATTCTATCGGTTACAGAGGAAGAACAAGATCAATAAGAGGAAACAGATGAATAGGGCACCATTGATGAAGAACAAGAAGAAAAGAAATCAGATACAGAGGTGATTGAATTTGATACACTTGCATCTCCACCTCCTACAAAGAAGCAAAGGACAAGGAGTCAAACTGCTGCAACCGATACCACACCGCTTAAGAAAGGTCAAGTAAGGACCTATATGAGGAAGTAGCCAACTAAAAGAGCTAGACAAAAAACTATCAAAACCACACCACCAAAGAAGAGGAAAAGGTTGGTTAGGACAAAGGCTGACATGGATGACACTAAAGATGATGAGCTTGATGTAGTGAAGAAGAACTTCAGAAATCAAATAGTTGATGAAGCTGCCAAATCCATTGCTACACATGGTACAATGACTGATAAGAAGCTCAGACGATGGGATACACTAAACCCAGAGGATTAGAATAAAATACAAGAGGCAGTCATAAAGTCAATGATTAAGAACAAGTATGCACCTGCATAATTTGTAAATCAAATACCTAACAAGCTAGGTAAAAGGGTATACCAACAATGGTCATATTCCCAACAAACAAAGAGAGAAGCAAGAGAAAGGGTACTTGTGAGACTGATGCCTCCTGAATCCAAAGTTGAAGAAATAAAAGAAGTGCTAAAGAAACACTCAAGTAAATTTGTAGCCAAAATAAGGGCATACAAAGTACTAGAGAACAAGTTTATAGAACTAGATTCAATGATAGAAACTAAATGGAGACAACTCCTGGACCTACCAGCAGAGTCAAAAAGTGGTGAGAAACAATTAATTCTCACAAACACACCTCGTAGAGAGGAGTTAAACAGTGCAAGTCCTCAACACATTGCTCTGGACAATACTAAAAGTGACAATGAGCCTATAAACGCAGAGACAGTCATGGATGATATCATCCAAGACATCGCTAACTATGACTCAAAGATCCACAGAAGAAAGATGATGTCATATTTATAACACGTAAGGATCAACAAAGCCATCAATAATTGAAGACATCAGATGCTAAAATAGTTAACAATGTTGATGAACAAGTGCATGACACTTCAATCATGGACTCAAAAGTACCAGACCCTACAGAAGAAACACAAAAAGATGAGGATGTCATTGCTGACAAGGCTCAAACTGACAAGTAGGACACCACTATTGACAAAGCCCAAGCTACAACTCAAAGTAACATGATTTTCCTAATGAAGGCAATAAACATACTAGAGGGCAATGATGGATCTACTGAAAAGGAAACAAGCACACCTAAGGACAAGGGTGATGGAGAAGCTAAAGAAACCACTTATACAACTATAGAGAAAGCTACAATCGATGATCAGAAAGAAACTTATACTAATAAAAATAAGAAGGAAATTCAAAAGGAAACATGGGACAAACCAACAAATAAATGTCAAGAAGAAAAGAAGGATGAGTTGGAGAAGAAATCAGAAGCACATTCTATAGAAACACCCAAAGTTAATGAAGATACATCTTCACATAACTGACAGGTGCCACCTGAGTAGAAGACACAAGAAGCATCTTCTACAAAGCCTTCACCAAGTAATTCAGAGAGAAAAAATGAACTAGCTATGGTAGTTCATACATCTACATCCCGTCAAATCTCAAAAAAGAAGAAAGGAAAGAATAAGAATCGAGTAACTCTGGATGAAATCATTGAGATTCCAGTCTATGATCCAAGAACATTAGATCCAACTACATTAAAAAAATATGCTAAGCTCTGTGAAAGAAAATATATTCAAGACAAAATGAAGAGAGCAACAAAAGAGGCCAAGGTACTAGAAGTAGCAAGAGGAATACTTCAACAGATTGTACCTGACATAGATATTGATCAAAAAGCTCCGATGCTTGATCAACTGGTCATACTCATAGATGTAATAACATCTTAGAATATGATGCTGAGAAGGTTATGGAAGAGAGACTTGAACAAAAGTATGATTTCAAGCTAGCCGAGAAAATAAGCAAGGAAGTGGTACTAAAAAAGGTCAAGCTATCTGAATTGGTAAGTACAATTGATCCAATTATATTAGAAGTTGTTACCTTAATAAATAAATTGTGAACTTTAGATCAACTCACTCAGGAGTATACCTAAAAGACAACAAAAATAGATGTTGATCTTAAGTCCAGTGCACAAAGTCTCACCAACACGAAAGAAGCACTTAAATTGCAAAATGAACAAATCATACAGGCTAGGAAACATAAATAGGGCATATAGTTTGCAGAGATGTACAGAGATGAGGTAAATGAGCTCCAAGTTAATCTCTTACCGACACTTACATTCCTGCAACAACATATGACACATGAAAATACTCTAATTGCCACCCCAAAAATGTCTGTCCTCGACAACATTTATGATATGCACGCAAGGCTAGAGCTACAACACATGACACTAGAACACCTGAAAGAACAATGGGAGAAAATGCTTGAAGATATCAAAACAACCCATTCTAACATATTTGACACATTGTAAGTTGCACATTTTTGTCACAATTTTGGCATATTATAAGTTGTACATTTTTGTCATTAGTATCAAAGAAAGGGGGAACTTGATATGTTCACTCACCTCAGTTAAAAGGAGGAAATCATATGTATAATGTATAGTAAAAGAAAGGGGAAATAATGTACATACAGAGAATGAATAGTATACATGTACATATACATATACTATACCGGTGCCCACAGTTAGGGGGAGTCATATTATAAAAAGGATATAAACATGGTGTATACATACTAAAACACTTTAGTATTATGCACATATCAGTTTTTGATACTAATGTCAAAGGGGGGGGATTGAAGGAATTATATTTTTCCATTAGTATACTTAGAGAAAAACATGATCTACACCATCGGTTTACTCTACACTGACAGACAGGGCACAATACTATCCAACGCCAAGGTTACTCGACAAACACTGTTAAGTGTTATCTGATGACAAAAAGGTAAAAGAAACCCGATGAGTAACAATAGTGCAACCCGACGGAATAGAAAAGAGAGGAACCCGATAGATACAGGGAACCCGATGAACAGTTCAATCAAGGAACGCTGACAGACTTCAAGTTCAAATCGACGACCAAGAACCGACAGTCAATTACATCCCGCAAAAAAGTGGATCTGACTTTCCATGTCAGATAAATCACTGAAGTTGTATTTATAGCTTCTTGATTTGATTTTAAATCCATTATCTATGGAGGAAGCAATGTATTTATTATTGTTTTAATTAGTTTTACTGATTTAAAACATGCAAACTAAAGATCAAGGTCAAGTTGTAAATCTTAGATCTGAGAGTTAACATTGTAAAATGTGAATTTCAAGATAGGTTAAATACTTGTATAAATAGGTGCTCAATCCATTGAGAATAGTTGTTTTTCAATGAAGATAGTAGCCATGGAGAGAAACTAAAGGACAGACAAAGAATTCATGCAGGAGGATACAAACAAAATCAAATTAGTTTTCAAGAACAAAACAAAGGCTATTGACAAGCAGAGAAAAGGTATTCATCAATCACTTAAGGTGATATATAATTCTAAAATATTTAATGGATCTGTAATCAACAATTATAGATTGTATGTAGTCAGGTCAACATTTGTACTCATTCTAACAAGTGTAGTACACTAATGAAATCCTTTCAAGAAAGGTGGGCTTAACCATCCTATTGTAAATCTCATAGCTGAGTGCACACTTAAATAAGTGTTTCTAAAGCTCTTAACAGAGTAGATATTAATAGGTCTACACCTTAATAGTCCTAACAGGGTAGCTCATCAGAAGTGATCAAATTGTAAGCCTTAACCAGCTCCCTTCCATTTTGCAGATAGTGAAGTTTTGTGGGTGCCATCCCCACCGCAGTTTTTACTTCCTAACAAGAGTTTTTTGCGATACCATATCTTATGTTATGTGTTTATCATTTTTCTATGAATATTGAAAACCATTAAATATTATGAATGAACAATACATACATAAGAAAGAACAATAGTAATGGTTGGTAATACAGAATTGAATGATTACTAATGATGAATTGTGAAAGGTGTTAAAAGTTTTAGAGGTACTGATTCACCCCTCACCTCTCAGTACTACTTCCCATTAATTCCAAAATTATCTGTTGTTTAAATATAGAAGTAGAAGGTGTGGTAAAGAGTTGAGTTTAGTCTGGATTAGGTGTACCCGTCTTGGTTTTGTAGAGCCAGAAGCAGAAAAGGGCAGTCTTGACCCTATAGTTGGTCTAGTTACCTTATAGAGCTTTCACACTTGGAACTAACCACTCCTAACATCACTCTTGAGGTATATTGGTTGCTCAAGTTAGCGTAAATGTTTTCAAACACCAACAAGTCCTCTGTCACAAAATTTCTGCAAATGAGTTGAACAATTATTAAAAATCATAGTAACAATGCAAAAAAATATATATTTAGAATTTACATTCAATTTCACATTCAATCGGTAATAATAAATACTTAGTATTTACTTAGCATTTATTTTAAATATTTAAGTTAAATAAAAAAAAATTCAAATGTATCATAATGATAAATGGCAAACTCTTATTTGAACTTAATCTTACATAAAATAAATATATTAATAACTATTTGTTTTTACTGTGTGATTTCAAGAAAATTAATTATATTTAAGTTAAATAAAACAATATTCAAATGTATCATAATGATAAATGTCAAAATCTTATTTGAACTCAATCTTACATAAAATAAATGTATTAATAACTATTCTTGTAGACATTTTGTTGAGCATAGTCAGTTTTTGACAATTGGAAACTATACCGATTTTTTTTGAAGTTTAAGCGTAAATATAAAAAACATTGGATAAATAAGTAGTTCACATTTATTTCCTTTTTTTATAAAATTTAAATTTATAATTATGCTTTTCCAGTTCAGTGGACTTCAAAATAAGTCAATTTGTAGAGTTGTTGTGCTTACAATTTAGGTGTAGTGGCTGGAGTAGTATTTGATAATTTTGCCAAACGCATCTCCTCTTCTTTTTGTCAAGCTACATATGGGTTTTGTTGCATGCAAGCATATCTTTTAAATGTGAATGTTGGTTGGATGCGGAGGTTCCCAAGCTCTGAAACTCTTGAAATAATAGTGAATCTAAGGCCTTTTCTGTCAATGTTCCCAATATCAATTGTAGCTTTTTGAAGTGTAAGCCCTTGTGATTTGTGTATTGTTATGGCCCATGCCATTTTTAATGGTATTTGGTGGTGCATTCCTCGAATGACTGGGGTTATTGGAATATACTTTGGGTTGTTTTTCTCCCAAGGTGGACCCATGTACTTTTGAAATTCAACAACAACAAACAATGATACTTGAGGTGGTTTTTCATCATCATTGTATACAATTGCTTTTACCTGTCCAAGTGCACCATTAACGAGCCCAACTTGAACCCATATATTTGTATAGAGCATGTCCTCTTGACCAATACACAAGAGGATCTTAGATTGTTCAGTTCTTCTTCTCCTTCATTTGAGCAAGGTAATCCTTTAATTTGTTCTGCATTAGATAGTGCAACTGGCTTTGCTAAAGATAGCAACAAGCGTTTGTTATGCAATAAGACCATTTAATTTGTTGAAAAGAGATGCATGACTTGGAGAAAAAGTGTTTGTTCATCTGATGCAATTGATGAATTTGATCTTGACATTAGAAGTTGTCAATCTGCAAGTGTAGGTGTTGCATTCCGTAAATTTGAAAGGAGTGCACAAAATTGAATTTGAATAGGAGTGTCTCCTATTTGGCGGAAAATTTTGTCCAGTGTAACAACATTGTTGAAGTTGTGCCATAGTGTGCCACCATAGGATTTTGAAGCATACATTGGAATGTCTTTAATTGGTGGCAATTGTCCCAAGTCACCAAATAGAACAATAGAGCATCCACGAAAAGGAATGTGAGTCTGAGTTGGGAAAGCTTGGCGTATCCTCATGTCAAATTTTTCAAGTAGCTTAGGCCCTATGAAAATCATTTCATCTATTAAAATGTAGCAAATGTAGTACATGCTCTCGTGGAAAGTTGCAAGACCTTGTCCTTGTAGGGGTACCATTTCCTTTATTGGTATTCATAGTGACGAATGAATTGTTGATGCTTGTATGTTGAACGCTGAGACTCGTGTTGGTGTGAGGAGGAGCAATGGAAATTGACCAATTGGGGATGAGTTGATCATCATTGTCTTTATAGTTGTAATAAAGAGTGACTTTCCTGTGTCTATTGTGCCTTGTACAAGTAGTTTAAGGGGTGGTTCATGGGCGCTCGATTGTAGGTGTCGTAGAACAATTGCATATGATTTTTTTTGTTGTGTAGACACCATAGTTTGTGTATGATTATTGCAATTTTGGAGTACTTGAAACATAGTACAATTAATTTTAATTAAAGGAGCCGCTATTTTTTTGTGATTGATTCAATTCTAAATCTGCCCAATTATTGTTCAAGTATATTTCTCAGTTACCAAGCATGTCAATTTCATTTACGTGGATAGGTAGACATGGGTATAATCCTGACAAGACTTGCCATTCATTTGTTGTATTTTCATGCAAAATGTTCTCATTTTTTATTGGGCTATCAATTTTTTCTTCTTGTTCTAGCTCAATATTGGTTCTATGATGGTATTGGTTTGAAAAAGCCTCCCAATTATGTTTTATCTCACATGATGTTGATCCAATACTTGTTTGAAGGTTGCAGAATGGTTTGTATAGAACTAATTCACTCCAAAAAAATGCTTCAAAGCTATTGTCTTCCTTTGAAGCGATGGTTGTGAAGTGTGGAGAGAATTGGACAATAGCTGTGGTGGGCCTCTTTGTCCATTGTTTTTTTTTCCTTGTAGCTGAGAAATGACTTGAGAGGGCTCTGCTTTAGGAATTTGAAGAAACCATGTGACACCGTAAAAATTAGAGATGGTTTTTTGTGTACTCTGCCTAGTTATTGGCAGCTCATTGTACTTGTTGATTAGAAAAATTTCCTAAATTGAAATAGCCATGAGGGTTTTAGAATTTCTTGGAGATCCTGAGGAAAAATCCTGCTATTTTGGGGTTAGATTCTTTGATGGATTTAGAATTGAAGGCGATGGTGCAGGAAGGTGATCTAGATTGTGATGGGGCTCTCAACGAACATGAATTTTGTGTGTTGTAGATTAGCTTGATCCCTTCTTTCATGGATGAGGTTGAGAAATGGCTTGAGTGGACTCTACTTTAGGAATTTGAAGAAACCATGTGGTACTATAAAAATTTGAGATGGATTTTTGTTTGCTCTGCATTTTGGCGGGTCATATTGTACTCGATGATTGGAAAATTTTTCAAAAAAATGAAATAGCAATGAGGGTGTTTGAATTTTATCTCATACAGAAATTTGGGTCATCTTCTTCTCTTAACAATTTTTGTTAGGAATTAATCAGGGCCTTTTGGGTGTTGGAATACCAAATGGTGGATATAGTCAATTTTGAAACGGTGGATATAGTCAATTATGGAAGATACTGCAATTCTGGAAGATACTTATCCTACAAATTATATTCAGAATATGGGTTGGACCCATTTGGTTCACCCAGAAGATGACTAAGAAGATGCACAAGGATTTTTAATTGTTTATTTCTTAATTTCTTTTAATACGGTGACTATGTGTGTATATATATACATACACACATGTGTGTATATATACACACATATACACAAAAACACACATGTATATATATTATACACATACATGTGTGTATACACATATACACGTGTGTGAATATACACATTTGTATATATACACATGTGTCTATATATAGCAATATAGTATACCAATGTATTTTGGAATGAAGGTTTGGAGAAGTCAAGGATGCGACGAGATATTAAATTTGGTTTTATAAAAATTGAAATTGGAATTCAAAATTCCAATTCCACCTATTTGGGTGGAAGATGCATATGCCCATTTTGGGGAAAAATTGGAATTTTGAAATTCCAATTCCTGTTGTTTTTGATGGACGCAAACATGGAAGAAACAAAACTAGGAATTAGATAATGCCAATTTGAGGCATATTCCAGCTACCAAACGGGCCTAATCTAAGAAGACGAAGGATAGGAAGACGAAGAACCAGAAGATGAGGAAGAATGGAAGGAAAAGATGATCACAAAGAGAAGATAGATGAATGCATGTACATGCACTACAACTTCAATCAAGGAAAATTCAATTTGTAAATTTTATGGATGTATTCACAATAAATTGGTTGTTGTTTCTTACCAGATATTATAACGTTATTAGCAAGGAATTAGTTAAGAAATTATAAGAAAAATAGATCACTAACAATTAGATAAGGGGTAGATAGTTTGTTAGTTTATATTAGAAGATTTATATAGAAAGATATGTTTTACAATTAAAAAAATATGTTTTCGGATATGGATAGATTGGTTTCCCGTTACCTTTGGCTAGAATGTTTTAGAATAATAAAAATTAATGTAAAAAATTAGTTCGTGAAGCTTTGGTATCAAAAGAAAAAGTCACATTACAACATATTAAACACATAATTAAGTCTAAAAAAAACTCAAGGAAGAGAAAGCTCAAGAATCTACTAAAGGTTGCACCAATTAATTAAAGGACATAAGAAGCAAAATGTAAAGAAGAGAGTAGACAAGTAATTCTTTTCAAGAACCAACAAAACACATTGCAAATGATGGCGAAGAACCATATAAGGTTCTAGTGATAGAAAAGGCTGTCATATATAGACATCCACATTGTAGTGAGAGACAATAATCATGGAGGTGTGGTAATATAAAAAATGAACAAGACATTCATTGTGGATATACATGAAATCAAAGGAATAAATATAATAATTAATGGCATCACATAAGGGTAGAAATGAAAGGAATAGAATCACATAGGTGTAGAAAAATGTGGATCAGGGATGGGATCTAGGTATCATCAAGCTCAAACCATTGCAAATGTCAACTATAAATGGTTGGATGATTGGTCATGACATCACATTTATAAAAATTTATAACAATCATGCAAGTTGACTTCTTCTCATGTTTCATGGAAAAATAATGTCATAGAGAGTTGACATGTTTTGTACCCAGGGAGATGATATTTGAATGTATGTAGGTAAATATGGATGTCACTTGTTGCACACATCTCTTTAGTTACATATATCAATTTGGATAGCTGGTGTAATAATTTATCTTAAATAATGAGTTAGCCTTTTTGGATTACATCTCCATTATGTCAACAAGAGGTGGTTCACATAGAGAAGACACAATTATTGTAAGAATGTTTTGAGTATGATATTGTATTAGAGATCTCTTGGAGATATAGTGTGGAGTGACTTCTTCTAGAAAGGGTATTGTACAATATTACCTTACCTCAATAATTTATTCTATTTTAGCATATGTTGGATATTATGGCATCTTGGCGCACACACATCTCATGTGTGGTATGTGATCTCTATCCTACATTATATTAATACAAGTATTATATATGTGTGTTTTATTAGTGTATGATATCAATCTAGTTCTCTTCTAGTGGAATTTATCAAGAGTTCGTTGTTAAGATTTTGGGCAATGATAGAATTTCTTGTAGATGTTCCATGATGAACCATTATGGTTAATGCACCTGGGAAATTCATCACATAAAATATTTTCTCCCCATAACATATCTTCGGACAAATTTTAAGACCTTCAAAAGATTTTAAAAAGGATTTTTTTATAATTAATTATAAAATTTTCAAAACTAACTTATCCCTATATTCTTTTATGAACCCTTCCAACAAACCAATAAGTATTTGACATAAAATTACAATTAAAACAATGATCCATTCAACATTCCAATAAATTATTCTAATATATATCTTTAAATAAATCATTAAAACTTTGTTTGACTGGTAGAGTTGTCTGTCAAAGTATACCAAATTTATCGCCAGGAGAAATGATATCAATTGACAACTCAAGATGAAGTGGCCGCCAAAAATCCCCTGTATTCCAATAAATTCATCAACTGACGTCAAGCGGACGTTGCACAAGCTATAAAATTTTCTAGTTCAAGTCTGTTTCAAGAATTTGATTAAAATTTTTAAGCTTCGATTCAACACTTCAATTAGGAATTTTCAATGGCGGAACTACAGGATTTCTTGCCAACAATGGTAGAGAAATTGGGGGGACAAGATTTTATGGTGGAATTGTGTAATGGGTTTAAGCTTCTAGAAAATCCTCAATTGGGCATGATTACTTTGGAGAGCCTGAGGAAAAATTCTGTTGTTTTGGTGTTAATGCAAAATCCATTACTGAATCGAATTGAGAGGCGAGCATAACAATTCAATAATTATCACCACCAATTTGACAAATCATGGGAAAAAAATAATTAGTAACCCCCCAATCTATTCACTCTGAGAACCTCAACGTGCATAACACAATCATGTCCTTTCACAAATAATAATAATTTTCAGCATAGACATCAATAAACTGGATCAGATTTAATCAGGGTAAAAACATTTTATCTCTAATTTCTTAACCAAGTAACTTGAAGATCTAAAAATAAGATGCTGATAAAAACAATAATTATATAAAAAAATTCTAGATGGGACAAAATTGTATACCTTGTACAAGTCCTTTCTTTCTTCCAATGAAGAAGCAATGACAAGAAAAATTTAAAAAGCTGAGAATAGCACCGGACCGCTTCATTCCACCCAGATTTCCCAACCTAATGCGCTAAAATTTATTCAAATCTTACGGAACCCCGTGACAAGTTAACAAAAATATATTGAATTTCAATTGATTAATTCTCTTTTTATATCATGAATGAAAATACTTGCTCTGATGAAGAGGAAAAAATCAGCTCAGGAAGGAAATAATAGAATCTAGAAATTCACGCCCATCACAGCCCATTTCAAGGACTGCTGCTTCATCTTTCATGGATGAAGCTAAGAAATGGCTTGAGAGGGCTCTGCTTCAGGATTTTGAAGAAACCATAAACAAGAACCATAATTTAAAATATTGAAAGCGAACAAAAATTTTCCCAAAAAACTCACGGATGGCCAAGATTTTCGTCTCCAGCAGCTGCAACCATTGGATTCACAAAGCAGGTCAAGGCGTTCCAAAATGGATACACCTACAACGTAATACATCTTTTGTGCTTGTATTGCTTTTTGTTGTATTTTGTTGACCTACTCTTCCCTATAAATGTTGTTGCAGCTGTGTTTAATTTTTTTTTAAAGATTCTTATTTTAAGATAGATAGATAGATGAATAATTTTTAATGTTCACAAGGTTAAACGTAGCTTAGAGAACTTTGTTTATATCTTGTTCTTGATAGATTTAATAATTTTGTTTATATCTTGTTCTTGGTAGTCATTTATTTGTCTTATTAAAAAAACTTATTTCAACCAATTGCAATTAACTATTTTTATTTTTCAATTTCTTTTTAGATTTTTCTAATTTAAACATGATAAATTTTTATTTTTCTTGAAACTAATTCTTTGGGGTCTTATTGCACCTCCATTATAATTTTGAAGGGAGGTTTTTAGGATGCACTACCCAAAATTTATGAAAGCTTCTATAATATTAGACAATAATAAACTTACTCTCACCATATTTAAATAAGTTGACATTATTAGTATTTGATAACTAGTTATTAAAAAAAACTATATCAACCAATTATAATTAAGTATTTTTTATTTTTGAATTTTCTAATTTTTTATTTCTAAAGTATACATGTAAAATTTATTTTTCTTCATGGTAAACCTAATAATTATTTTTCAAATTTTATTAGAATTAAAAATCATGTATCATTTTAATTTTAATTTTAGTTACCTATTGTATTGTCTTAAAATGGAAGCACTTCCATGTTAAGAGTGTTTATCCCTTTTTAGGGGATGTATTTGACCTCCATTACATCATCCCCCCATTTCTGCATCACCCCCCCTGATCTGCTTCTCCTTATACCACTGTCGGGACTGATTTCTGCATTCTGGGTTGCAGGACTCTATTTTTGGGATGCAGGACAGGGTCAACCTTGGCCTTGCCTTAGGATAGGGTCAACCTTATCCCTGTCTTAGGATAGGGCCGACCTCGACCTTATCCCAGGGTCCCAAACCTATAATCTCACAGTTTCCCAGTTGTCGGTCTTTGCAAAAAAGTTTCTTCCCGCTCCCGGGTTGGCTATTTCGGGCTCCGAATCGTGGATTCCTAAATTATATTTAATATAGGTTCTCTCCTAGGGGTAAAGGATTAAATGATGATTTAATTATTCTATGTAGGCCTCCTTAGAAGATTGTGCCCTAATTTCATATAAAAGGGAGCCTTCTCCTCTCATTTCCTCTAACCATGATCAAGCGAACTAAGTCTTCCAAGTGCAAAAGGCTCTAATCAAGATTTT
>MU224901.1:50258-61816 GCA_018584345.1 Thuja plicata
CCACATGTCTTCACCTGTCATTGAATCTTCCTGACATAGCTCTTACGTGTCATAGGAATCCGTCATAACCGTTTTAGCCATGATCTCCTTACACACAATTCAAGATGTCGACACATCAACATTATTTTCAAGAAATACATTTTACAAAACAAATAATAAGAATAGGAATTATCCAAGGTTGAGACACCTTATTCCTAACAGGATCACTCTCCCTCCTTTCAGTCCCACCAAGTACAACACTAGTCAAGGTAATCCTGCCTGTAATCCCCCTCGCCATGACAGCCACTACCGTGATATCGGTAGCTCATCTACCTTTCTCCTAAAGCTTGCCTCTAGGTAAGCCTCTGCTCCCTCCACCCGGTACTTAGGGATAACTCCCCTAATCGGCACCCACAGTATCCTCTAGATGTCCAGTAGTGTCACTGTTGCCTCCCCTGTCGGTAGATGAAAACTCAATGTATCCGAGTGCCATCTCTCAATCAATGCTGTCAGGAGCGCATTATGCGCTCTCAGTTGGGGCCACTCACGGACATGGTGTAGTCCACACAATGTGACGTGCCCCCACTTAGCTGCTGTCAGCTTCTCTGCTAGCTCCACCGTGTCAAGCCATCGCTCCTTCGACCTAATCACATGGTCGAGCTCCTGCAACCAACGAACCTTGTCAATTTTTTGAGCTAACATAAAGCCTATTTGTTAAATCTTGGGAGATTTTATTTCTCGTTAACCTGTTATTGGCATCTACTTGTTAACAGTATGCCCTATCCCCTTCCCACATTGTCTGAAAACCTATCTTTTGACAGGAAGTCACCTCCCCCGCCACCCATAGTAGGGCCACTCATCTATAGCGCCTACCGCCTGTAGGGCAGATTCTCCTGTCCATAGACGGCGGCTACGCCCGCCGCTTGTAGGGCGGAGCTGCCCGTGTATGGACGGGCGGCTGCGCCCGCCGCTGGCATGGCGGGATCGCCCGTCTATGGACTGGCGGCTGCGCTCGTTGCCGCAGGGCAGAGCCGCCCATCTAGGGACGGGCGGCTGCACCTGTTGCCGGCATGATGGGGCCGCCTGTCTATGGCGGGCACTGCGCAGGGGTGGCGGGCGCAGCCGCCCGTCAAATTTATTAGTGCCAATTGGGTCTGTTGTGGTTTTTGGTACATGGCTACACAAATACCTAACAAGAAGGAATGGTTTGCCAGCTTTTGAAAACTACCAATCAGAAAAGAAGATTATACATTATTCTCATTTGGTAGTGGCAACAAATGTCAAATTGGAAAGATACAAAGGGAGACTTACTAATAAAATATTATGGACACTTTCAATAGAAGACCGTGAGGCAATCATAGATGCATTGCAGAAAAGAGAGGATGCTGATGGGACATTAGGTTGAATCAAATTTATGCATGTAAGTTTTTGTTAATTATTATATTTTATATGTAGACATGACTTCTTTCAAGTATCATACATTTAGAGCTAATTACTTTGATTTTCAGGTGCCAAGTATAACTGGATGTTACATATCAGACAAATTGTGCAATTTACAACTTTTGGCTAATCAAAGTTGTAATACTAGGTAAGTTCAATTCATTTATCTAACTTTTATATCCTATAAATGAATTTTATATTTAAATACATATTTTCTAACATTTCAACATTCATTTTTATGATGCAGGACCTCTAGAAGTACATGTAGATATGAACTATTTATGAAGTTGAATGTACACTTGTATTCGTCCAAGTTTGGTTTTATAAAATACATGAACTATTTTTAAAGTTCAATGTACACTTGTAAATTCGTCCAATTTTGGCTTTATAAAATACATGGGCTCACTTTTCTTCATGTCCAATTTTGTCAATTACAATTTATATTTAATTTAATTATAATTTATGTTTAATTTAATTACAATTGAATTTAGTTATTCAAGTATGTATCCATATTTCATAGTTCAAATTAATTTATGTCATGGTTTTAAAAGATAGATGGTATTTTTATAGTTAATCTTGAAGTCAGTATTAGTTACATTTATATATTGTTTCATGTCAATTAAAATCAATTTCTCTTGTCAATTACATGAAGAAATAACTACTATTAATGATAAGATTATGTAATTGATATTTAATTACAATTGATTACATGTAAACTCACATAAACTCATATATTACATGCAAACTCACATATATCTAGATTCAAATCACAAGTACAAATAATATGATAACAAGTCCTGATAACATATAATAACAAGTCATGATAACACGAGTCCAAATAATATGATATAAATAATACAATAATAAGTCCTTATATAACACAAGTCAAAATAAAATGATAAAAAGTCCTGATACCATGAATAATGTGTGTGTCATCATACAATAACACAGTCTAACTATCATAACAAGGTGTAACATGTGAAAAAGAGTATAAAATGTCCATCATATATAATATAACATGGTCTAACTCTGCTTGTCTAGCTGACCTACACTCCTCTTCACTCCACGTGAAGGTGACTGGGATGCACGATCATGATGCACCTCGTCCTCCTGTACATTTATAAAATATCGCATAAGAAGACCAAGTGTGTTTAATTCAAATGAATTGCATAATTCACTTAAAAAGTAAAAGTAACATTAATGAACATAATTTAAAATTTTACCCTATGTCCATGTGGTGTAATGCCTTCAGTGGGACAAGGAGGTCCACTCTCACCAACATCAAAAGTTGATGCAGTCAAGTCCTGTAAAAAAAACAAATTATAAAATTTATCTAATCGAGACCTATAAAAGACAGGTACACAATAGACAATGTAAAATTAATTTTAATCATGACCTTAAAGGAAAATGTGGATGGCTGCATTTGACTCAATCCTATAGCCATGCCAAGATTCATGGTAGTATCCACCTGAACAACATATTTAAATCATGAGTTGAAAACTTGTACACATACATAAATTTTGATTTATATTGAACTTGACTATAAATTTATCAAACATAAGCATTTACATTATATGTCTGATGCATAGCCAGTGTCACTGATGAGTTAGGACATAAATGTGATACGACATGAGAGAATCCAAAAGCCTACAATAGCAAAAAATATAAACATGAATAAAAGTTGTACATAAACTAGTAAGCATATAAACACTTTAAATTAATGAATGTAAAACATACTACAGGTATATGAGGCTGGGTCTCAGTGACCGGTAGGGTGAAACACTAAGAACTGCCGACCTCAGTACTACATGTAGCTGATGACATTATTTTTCCATTAGTACACTCTGTGAAAAACATTAACAGAGATCACCGACAGACTTAAGCATTACCGCAAGACTACAAGCATCACCGGCAGACTAAAGCATTATCGGTGAACAACAAGCATACCTGACAGAATACAAAGGTCATAAGAAAAATGCTAAGTATAGAATTGACAAGCATCACCGGCGACCACAAGCATCACCAGCGACACATTTTTCAGAACTAACCTGATAGGAATAGAAAAGGCATACCCGATGACAAGTTCAAGAAAGGAACACCGACGACCAACAAAACCGACCATCAGAACCGACAGTCAGTTAAAGAACCCGCAAATTGTGGATTTGATTTTTACACGATGGATAAAGCAATGTAGTTCTATTTATAGAGTTTTTATTTGTTTTAAATCATAACTTAAGGGTCAAGCAAGCTTTCTGTAAATGTTTTAATGCATCCTAATGGATCTAAAACATATCTAACTAAAGAGCAAGGTCAAGTTGTATACCTTGGATCTAGAGTTAACTTGCGATGCATGAATCAAGAATTGAGCCTAGTTTAGTATAAATATATGTTCAAACTCAATTGTGAGTACATGAATTCACATTTTTTATAGCTGCCAAGAGCATCTAAGGAGAAGAAGGCAGAATTCATGCAAAGGTCAGAAACAAAATACATCAGTTATCAAGAACACACAGAGGCTACCGGTAAGTAGATAAAGGTATTATTCAATCATGGAAGGATGACTACTAATATGTATGAAGCTTTATAATATCTGTTATTAGCAATTGAAGACTTCATTTATCATCAGATCAAAGACTTATGTAGTTGCATTCTAACAAGTGCATCACATCTAAAATCCTTTCGTAGAAGGTGGACTTAACTGTTCTTTCCAAATCTCTTAACAAAGTGCACACTTAACAGTGTTGCTAAAGCTTCAAATGAAGTAGATCTTAACAGGTCTCCACTGTAATACTCCTAACAGGGTAGGTCATCATAAGTGACCAAATGTAAGCCTTAACCGGCCCCTTCTTATCTGCAGATAGTGAAGTCTTGTGGGTAACAATCTCCACCGTAGTTTTTACTTCCTAATAGGAGTTTTCTGCGATATCATATCTTGTGTCATGTGTTGTCTATTTTCATGAATGTTTCTATGATGGTTACATACTAAAGAATTTATGATATGATTGCATATGCATAAAGAAAGATGAATAGTTAGATAAGATAATTTATAAACTGATGATTAAGGGTTAATGGGCTAACCAAAGAAAAGTTTTAGAGGTACTGATTCACCCCTCCCATCTCAGTACATCATCTCAATACAATTTCAACAATTGGTATTAGAGCTAAGTCTCTCTCTTGAAAATCTTAAATACTTGAGAGAAAAGATCAGAGCAATGGACAAGTTCAGGCTAGACATGACTATTGCGAATGAGTAGTTACAGATGCAAATAAACTATGAGCAGTACAAGGAGGCAAAAATAAAGTTGAGACAACTTCTTGATGAAAGAAAAATTATGGCAACCAGACTGAATGAGAAAGACTACAAAGAAATGGAAATACAAGAGTACTTTGAAACAACATAATCATCATTGAGCAAAGTTTCAGACGCATCAGTTGAAGAAATTACAAGTATGAAAGAGATCAATCTACATCTGATAGATCAAATCAAGATGCTGCAAATTGGTTAAGAAACTCAAATGGTAAAAATGATTTATGTCATGAATGATGCAAGAAAATATGAAAATGAAAGAACACTAGCCATTGATGATAGGAGGAAAATTACAGAGAAGCTACAAGAGAAAGAATCAGAAATTCTAAGACTCACTGAGCATCACCATGAAGTTACCAATCAGATTATTCTTATGAGTCAAGAAGCAAACAAATTAAATATAAAACTCATTGAAAGAATATAGATCATTGGTGAGCTAAGAGAAGAGAATGAGAAATTGAAGCATGAAATCAAAGTCCAAAATCAACACAACGAATTGATCAAAAAGGCTGAGGATAGCAACAAAAGGATGGATGATTTTCTTGATGGACAAAGAAGAGTCAACAACTACACAGGATTAGGGTGCAATGAGAATGTTGAATCCTCAAATCAACCAGATTAGAGGAATGCTTTCACAACCTCAAGATCTAAGAAATTGTCATGCAATCACTGTGGAAAACTAGGCCACACCTCAAACATTTGCAAAAGAAAAATGAAAGGTATTTCTCAAGCACAATCTACTTTTATTGGTAATTGTTATAAATATCAAAAGAAAGGACACAAGGCACATGAGTGCAGATCCAAAGTGATAAATCCAAATAGAAAAACCTATATGGACAAGTACTGTCCAACATGCAAGATGAATGGGCATACACATAAGGAATGCTGGAAAAAGAATAATAAGGCATGGACTCCAAAGGAGAATGATAAAAGCTAAAAACCAGCAAGAGTAGATAACTCATATGTTTGGGACTATAACACATGGGTAAATTGCATAGCATGTGGAAGGTATGGTCATATTGCTGCCAACTATATGATAAAGTGGACCAGAAGGTCAAGAGGACGGTCCAATCTAGGTATGGCATGTTTACATTGTCATAAGGTTGGACATGTGATAAAAGATTGCAAAGACCTACTGACAGACACAAATACACATCCCAATGGAAATACCATTGATGACAAAAGAATGACAAACAAGATGTGGGTAAAAGCCACAAACACTGAAGGTGCTGGAAAAAGCAACGCAAATGGTGACACCCCATCCACTAGATCTGGTGACATCACTACATCTAACTAGATTGCACAAGTATGGAACTGTATTATGACAAGTTTTACTATGCATCGGCTCCATTATACATAGTTCATATTGTAATATTAGCATGAATAAAGATACAATACATTGTTATGTACTAAACTGTTGAAAAACAACCATCGGTTATTGGGAAAAATATGCATCGATGAACACACATAGAAAAAGTTAGTGTTACTTATAGGAATGTATCGGTCATTACACAAGCTAAGTGTAAACTGACAGATATCGGTGAATACTGAATCAAAAAAGCTATCATCGCAACCTCACCGATGAGCATCGGTGAAGTCTCCAAAACTGCTAGCAACCCCGATGCTTTGCATAGACACCGACGGTGTTATGAATGTCTTTACCAAAAAAAGTAGTCTTCATAAACCAATGAGTTGGTAAGCATTTATGACAACTTAGGGCACAGAAAGGTATAAAATCCTGACGAGTAAGCTCATTTTTGCACCCAAAATTTTTGAGCAGAGCATAGCAGAGTAGAGTGATTTGAGAGAAAATTGGAAAGTGACCCAGTAGAAGTCAAACAAAAAGCATTCAGATTCACAGGAAATCACAAAGAATCAGTAAGTTAATACCCTCACCGATAGCACTGTCTTTATTTTGTGAAAAGCCCTAAATTGCAAATACGATGGCATCGACCTCTAGGGTAGAGAAAATTAAGGATGACAAGAAGAAACCCTTCAGACTTGTCAATAGAGAAGTGTGTGCTGAACCTAAGTATAAACTACACCCTAAAATAGCTTCTCAACCAGACGATTCTAGAGCATTCTCCCAAATCCCGCCCAGGGTTTTGCTAGTAGAGGACGTAAGGTCCTACAGTCACTGCAAGATCTCAGAGATAGGAGATCTAAATCTTGATAATGCCTATGTGGCACTTTTTGATGATGTTGGAAAGCTCAAAGAAGAGAATAAACACTTGGAAGTAAAAGGAATCACAAATGCACTGCATTTTCCTAGGGTTTTCAAGACAGAATGGATTAAAATCATCCTTAGCAGAGTTCACGACAAGAATCTATGGGTAAACAAGCCAAAACCTATAACAAAGGATGTTATACATGCAGTTACTGGTTATCCTACAACTGATAAGCCGCAAGCTCACAAACACCCATCTCTGGCAGAAGTTGAAAAACTAACTAGTGCAAAATCAGATAAAAGGGCACTGAAGGTAAACACCATTACCGACGTAGAGCTAAAGTTTGGAGCATGTGTCATTGGATACAAAATATTCTAAGCAAGAAGAATGAACAACATATCTAGTACTGCTATGAGCGCAACGTACAAGATTATTAAATAGGGGAAGAAGATGGATCTGGCAGAGATCCTATTACATCAATTTGAGGAGAACATGTGCACAATAAGGTCTTCAAGGACAAACACATGTAAGTTTTGTTCCCTCATAATGTGTATATTCTTTTACTTTGAAGAATACTTTCCTTCCATAGGAAAAGTTGCATGGGACACAAGTAGACCCATTACCATTCAAATCAGTGAATTCATAGTATCACTCGGTACAGATTTTGACAATGTGATGCATGAATATTTCAAATCCATAAAGGAAATGCTTCAAGCAAAAACAAGGGTACCTGAGAAACTGATAGAGGAACACCATGAAGAGATATGTTTTATGGTGGATACAGATTTCACTTACATACAAGCTGTAGTTCTAAGGAAATCATGGCTTGAAAAGTTGGATTATGAAATCAAAGTAGGATTAGCAACTGAATGCATTCAGGCATTTTTAAATGTACTCATTGACAAAAAGCAATTAAGATTTGGTACTTATGAAGAGGCCAAACTAAAGTTTAAGTAAAATCTTGTTGTCAAGAAGGCTATAAAGTAGTCAAAGAGAATGGTAAAGAATTTGAAAAAGAACTTGAAAATATCTTTTGAAGGAGAAGAAGAAGAAGAAGAAGGTGAAGAGGAACAAAAGAATAAGGAGGAGCTCACCGAGGAATAGCTTCCCATCAGTGATACAACAGAGAAAGAAGAATCAAAGGAAGAGAAGTCTGATTCACCACCTCCTCCTCCACCTAAGAAGTCTAAAACAAGGAGTCAAACAACACAGGATGTAATTCCTTCTCCCATGGTAAAAGGGAAAGTGTATGAAAGGAAACTTGCACCCCAAAAGGCAAAACAACTAGCCAGGGCACTTGCCAAAAGGAGAAAATATGTTTAGACTGATGAAGACTTAGAAGAGTCAGCTATGGATGAACCTGACACTGTAAAACTTGCAAAAGAAAAAGTAAAGGTTACATCCCCAACTAAAAACATTGATGACATATGTACATCTATTTCTGAAGCTAGATCTGTTAGACATCCTAAAATTAGGAAATGGTTAAAATGGGATATAGTAGAAAAAAATAAGATTGAAGATGCACTTATTTCTAATATGTGCAAACACTATTATGTCCCACTACACTTCACTTCACAATATGTTCCACAAGAACTATTAGATAAAATATCTTCTAGACTCACTTTTGCACTCCATGAGGAGAAGAGGATAAGAGAAAGAGTACTAGTCTCTCTTATGCCTCCTGAATCAACAAGAGAGGAAATAAATGAAGTCATGGAGAAATATACAAAGAAATTCTCACCAAAAATGAGAGCTTAAAAATTTCTTCAAGGAAAGATTATAGAGCTAGAAGAAGACACTCATCAAATATGGAGTGGAATACTAAATCCTGATGAGGAAATCAGTCCTGAAAAGGAACCTATCAAAAAAATAGGTAACTCAACAGTTGAGTTAGATAGTGAAGAGGTACAGATCACAGGCCAAAAAACAAACTGATGTTATAGATGAGGATTGGTCAAAAGATGATAAAGATGATCAAGTACCAGCAAGCCCCATCAACATAAACTTGGAGGATGAAGAAGTTACCAAAGAAGAACTGTCAATAAAAGGTAACTTAGATGTTGATATAAATGATGATTCATGGTTAGACAACATTGTCGATACCATTACAGGAAAAGACCCTGCAACAGAGATTCAAAAAGATGAAGACATCAATACTACAGAGGATAAGACCGACGGACAAGACATAGCTATTGACACTACAACAGCCAATACACCAACGAATATAAATATATTAATAGATGCTATTGATGTACAGTTAAGTCAAGATAAATCATCTAAGAAAGATGATGATATACCCAAGGATATGGGTACCGATGATAACAAAGGTGCATCCAACACTCCAACGGATACAGATACTGAAATGAAGGATGCAACCGATGAGTAGCAAGATGTATCAAAAGATTAGAACAAATGGGTAGATAACACCACTGATGATACATTGAGAAAGGGTGAAGAGAAAGATAAGAGTGAAGGTGTCAAGAAGAATGAAGGTAAAAAATTAAAAGAAGATTCATCTGTTGATACACACAAGGTACATGAGGAGACGTCTTCACCAAACTGGTCGGTGAACACTGAACAGATACAAAAGGATGCCTCATCCTCTCGACACTCACCCACAAAATATACCCAATCTCAAGCCTTATAGATGGTGGTACATCAATCTACCACCCAGCCAAAGAAGAAAAAGAAGAAAATAGTAAAGAAGGACATCTTGGCTATGACACTTGATGAAGTCATTGAAGTTCCAAACTAGGACATTACCACTTTGGACAGTGACAAACTTCAAGAGTTTGGAGTGCTATGTTAGAGAAAAGCCATTCAAAAGAGGATGATACAAGAACATAGGGAAAACATGGCACTTGAAAATAAAAAGAGATACTCTAACAAATTGTTCCTAAAGTGAAACTTGAAGAAAATTCTTTAGTAAAGGAACGGATTGCTGTTCTTACCAACGCGATAACAGAGCAAGGTATAGATGAAAAAAAAGCAATGGAAGAGCAAGAAGAAAAGAAATATCAATTCAAGTTAATTGATAAAATCAGCCAAGAAGTGGCATTGAACAAGGTAAAGCTCTCAGAACTCACTGAAGAATTAGAGCCAATGATTTCTAAAGCAATCACCTTAGTTCAAAAGATGTGCACACTAGAGAAATTTGCAAAAGAGAACAGTGACAAACTAGCAAAGATAGATCATAATGTCACAACAAGTGCAAAAATCCTAACCTCTCATGCTAACAACATAAAGTCACATCATGACACGGTCTTAGAGTCAAATAGGCTTAGGCAAGAAATATGGGATGCTGAAACACAATTCAGAGGTGAGATTACTGAACTTCAAGCACATATTCTACCAAATCTTACTATTCTGCAGCAACATATTTTTGATGCTATAAATCTGATAGCAACCCCTGAGATGTCTGTAGTAGACAACATCTATGACATACATGTATGGATTTCACTAGAGCACATGGCTCTAGAAATGTTGAAAGAAAAATGAGAAAAGATGATGGAGGAAATCAAGTCCTCACATTCCCACCTTTTTGAAAAGCTATAAGCACCTTTGCCTTTAGAATCAAAAAAGGAGGAAAGGACATGTATATAGTTATTTACATTATATATATATATATATCAAAAAAAAAGGAGAAAATAAAAATACATAAGGATATGTATATATACTTACACTTATCAGCATATACATAGGGGGAGTCATTCAAATGACTAAGGAAGAAGTATACATAGGTGTACATACTAATACACTCAGTATGTTGCACATATCATGTTTTTGATACTAATGTCAAAGGGGGATATTGATGACATTATTTTTCCATTAGTACACTCAGTGAAAAACATTGACAGAGATCACCGGCAGACTAAAGCATTACCAGCGAACAACAAGCATACCTGAAAGAATACAAAGGTCACAAGAAAAATGCTAAGTATAGAATTGACAAGCATCACCGGCGACACAGTTTTCAGAACTAACCTGACAAGAATAGAAAAGGCATACCTGATGACAAGTTCAAGAAAGGAACACCGACGACCAAGAAAACTGACTGTCAGGACCGACAGTCAGTTAAAGAACCCGCAAATTGTGGATCTAATTTTTACACGACAGATAAAGCAATGTAATTCTATTTATAGAGTTTTTATTTTTTTTAAATAATAACTTGAGGGTCAAGGAAGATTTATGTAAATGTTTTAATACATCCTAATGGATCTAAAACATATCTAACTAAAGATCAAGGTCAAGTTGTATACCTTGGATCTAGAGTTAACTTGCGATGCATGAATCAAGAATTGAGCCTAATTTAGTATAAATAGATGTTCAAACTCAATTGTGAGTACATGAATTCACATTGCTGATAGCCGCCAAGAGCATCTAAGGAATAGAAGGAAGAATTCATGCAAAGGTCATAAACAAAATACATCAGTTATCAAGAACACATAGAGGCTACCGAAAAGTAGATAAAGGTATTATTCAATCATGGAAGGATGATTACTAATATGTATGAAGCTTTATAGGATCTGTTATCTGCAATTGAAGATTTCATTTATCATCAGATCAAAGACTTATGTAGTTGCATTCTAACAAGTGCATCACATCTAAAATCCTTTTGTAGAAGGTGGACTTAACCGTTCTTTCCAAATATCTTAACAGAGTGC